>JAJQOW010001951.1:0-28382 GCA_037975125.1 Latrodectus hesperus | reverse complement strand
TGCTGTATGGCCTGGAATAGATCCCATACAGGCCGAACTTGTAAAAAAAGAGGGCCAAAGCTGTTGGAGCTCTTACATGGAATAATTCAGTATGTTTGGTCATACGAGAAGATGCCAGAGGATTGGCTTACAAGTTTGCTTTGTACAATTTTCAAAAATAGCGATCCTTTAGTATGTGAAAACTATAGAGGAATAAGCTTATTGTGCATTAACTACAAAGTTCTTTCCAAAATATTGTACAAGAGATTTATCCCATTTGTAGATAATATTGTGGGCGACTATCAGTGTGGATTCTGTACTGGCAAATCCACAGTGGACCATATATTTTGTCTTAGACAAATATATGGTCCACTGTGGAGAGAAGTTATGGAGAGAAGTGTCATGAAATTGTTATTGATTTACATATTTTGTCCATTGACTACAAGGTGTCATACGATTCTATTGACCGCAATGAATTATTTAAGGCAATGCTTGTTTTTGGTATTCCATTAACGTTGGTTAATTTGCTGAAAATGACCTTCAACTCGACTTCCTGTAGAGTCGTGATCAAGGAGCAACTCTCTAGAGACTTTCTTGTTGAGAAGGGAGTAAGACAGGGGATGCTCTATCTTGCCTTTTGTTTAACATCGTTCTTGAAAGAGTCATCAGGAAATCTGGTATCAATACCAGGGGCAGTATCTTCGGAAAATCTGTTCAAGTGTTGGCGTTTGCAGACGACATTGAACTGGTAGCCAGAAGTAAAAAAATACTTAATAGAAGCCTTTGAAGCTATTGAGAGGGAGGCCAGACAGGCAGGGCTTGTTGTTAATCAAGTTAAAACTAAATATTTCCCTGTAACTAGAACCCAATTTACCCAAACTCATCTACTCATTGATGATTACAAATCTGAAACAGTTGATGAATTTATCTATCTTGGCTTAGTATTTAACAAAAATAATGACATTCTCCCAGAGATAAGAAGACGTTTAACTGCAGCTAACAAAGCCTTTTTTGTCCTAAGACATTTATTAAAAACTAATTTTTTTATAACGAAAAACTACGTTACAAATATATAGAACACTTATCTGTCCCGTTTTGATCTATGCCTCGAAAACCTGGACTTTGACTGTAAGAGAGTAAAGGCTGTTGGGCCTATTTGAACGCAGGATTTTCAGAAGTATCTTTGGAGGTACAAAGGAAAACGGTGGCGCAGAAGATACAATATAGAAATCTACCGAATGTACAAGGAGCCATACGTTGTACATCACATTAAAGTAAGTCGTCTTAATTGGGTTGGACATGATATTATAATGAAGGACAATAAAACACTATGGGAATTTTTTTTTTTGCAAAACCCATCAGCGTAAGAAGAAGAGAAAGACCAAAGCCTGAGATAGGTGGATGCAGTCGAAGAAGACTGTAGGGTCCTTGGAACAAAAAATTGGAGGAGTTTGACTGCCAGTAGAGGTGGCTGGAAGAAACTTTCAGAAGGCCTTGGTGCATCCTGGGCTGGCGTGCCATGAATAATGGTGATGAATATCAAAAACTGGATGATTCGATACTGATTTAGCTGATGTCAGTATTGAAAATAAATTCTGTTCAAATCAGCTAGTTTCATTTGAATATCCTTCTTATGGAGCTGGGAGGAAATTTTAGTTAAAGGAAGCGATTTTGTAGATTGCTTTGTTGCTTTATTATAACTTTAAATTCGCAGATACTTATCTACATTTACTAACAATATAATAAAAGAAATAAAGAATCGAGAAAGTAACATAACACAACAAACATACTAATATAACTCTGTTATTACCTAAATAATTATTCTAAAGCAAGTTAAAACTATTCTCATTATAAATCCTTTAAGAAATATCTAATGAAGTACATATCTTATTTCAAAATACATGACACAAAATATGCAATAAATTCTTCGACTAATTACTCTCATTTGAAAGTTTTTTCTCGTATCTGCAAAAGTTTCTCATAAAAATCTCTCAAGAAAATAAAAACCACAAAATACGATCTTGATCAATTTATCGAGTGAGTTAATGTAAAAAAAAATACAATTACATTAAACAAAACTTGTTGTTTCACTAGGGTGCATACCTGAACCTAAACTTGAGTTGGGCTATACCAATTAGTAGGCTTCCAATACTTGGTCTGCCACCCCCACAGGTAACACTTCATTAGGAGGACATTGTGTCCACGATACAGTCACCTTTAGCAAATATGACTGGCCTTTGGTTATGCTGAGATTCGAAATTACTACATTCCGATATTGGTATCAGCGCCTAACCAACCAGGTCACTTCAATACTAAACAAAATTTGTAATAGCTTAACCTAAATTTTATAGAAAGAAAATCCTTTTCATATTTTAGAAACACTATTGTAATTCAGAACATGAAATACACTTTGCGTTCATAAATTATATTTAAATTCGATTTTAAAATCTTTTTAATTATAAATATTATTTTATTTAAATTCTTTTTATGAAAGTGATTTCGGTAAGCATAAAATAAACATTTTTTTCAAAAATGAATCTTATGTATATTTATTATTATAACAATGGAATTGAAATACATTTAATAAATGCTTTATTCCGAAAGCTAATAATTAAATATACCCACTTTGGAAACTCAATAACTCAAATTGATAATTCTAAGTTTGTGCCAAACATTGCTAATAACGTTGATATATTTAATTGATGGCATATATAACATAATTTATGATATTATTACTAGGCACATTGTATAATAATTGAACAAATTATTGAGATTATAATAGATAACGATGTATTTGCAAATTTTTAAACAATAGAATGTGTCGTTCATATTTGTATTTATTGACTCTTGTAAAAGTTGAGAATTGTTGAAAAATTGAATTATTGAAAAAAATTAATTTATAAATAAGGGAAAATTCTGAAAGCTATAAGTATTAAAATATAGGTGTTACATTATATAAATATGTACACTATCCTAAATTATTTAACTTGTACCTTTTTTTACAAGTGAAAAGAATTATTTCCAGTATACTGTCATTTTTTATATTTAATTTTGGAGTAATTTCATAGAAACATTTCAACTTACATAGTTTAATATCAAATAAAATTCACAGATTTTATTTTTCAGTATATTGTAATACTTTTACGACGAAAGTATTAAATAGGCTATGTTTATGAATAATTCACCGTACAAATGGTATTAAATTATTCTTTTAAACCAAATCCTAGAAAATCAAAAAATTTCATTTGCCTTTATTTTACTCGGAAAGAGAGTATTTTGTAAGCGGATTAATTTGAGATGTGAATTTTTATGAAAACTACAAATATAATGTTCATAACTGCTTGTAACTTTGAGAGAGATGCATTTGAAGAATCATTTTTAAAATGTTATTAAAAAAAAAGATATTCCTTGCATTTTAAAAGAAAGAAGTGCATTTGTTTCCATAGTTAGCCTCTCTCAAAGAAATTAAAATAAGTGGTTGCATGAAATGGTATGCAGCATAGCAAGATATTGATTTCAGATTAATTACAAAAGCATTTTTCATTTCAAAATTTTGATTATAGAATACGTAATTAACTTAAGTACATTATTGTTTAGATTAATTAATAAACTTTAATTAAAATTTTGATTTGATAATTGTAATACTGATTTGAACTCACTGTATGTTAATGTAACCATTTACATTGTTTAGGAATTATGTTCGCTTCAAGAAAATAAAAACGTGTTGCTCTTTCCCTCATTTAAAATCGTCCTTGTTACCAACTCATGTAGGTTTAAAAAATGCTCCTGCAATATCTGATTTTCCTATATTAATTCCTATATTACGGTAATAAATTTTATATTATTTCCTATATTACGGTAATAAATTTTTTACGAAATAATTTTGAACGATATTTATGATTTCTGAAAAAAAAATTTTTTTCACTGCATCCAGAGTTATTTTACTTTGCTTTTCTCAAAATGTCACCAAAAGGAAATGTTTCTATTTTTTATTAGTTTATTTAGGCATGATACTTAATTTCTATGTACAAATTAATTTTGAAAATAGTTAAGTAACTAGTGTGTATATAGTTGAAAATATTAAATGCCATCATTTTTTCAAATCTCGTATTTTTCCTTGGCACTTTCATACCGGAAGCCAAACGCTTTGAAAATATAAGATAAGATTTTTTGAAACTCGTTTAAATCATTCTACGCATTCAAAGAAGATTTTCACATAAGACATTTTTCATCTATTAGTATTTACAATGAAGAATGTGTTGCTAAAACATAAAATGCGAGATTGTTGCAAATCATAACATATCAGAACAATATAAATTTAAAATATTTTAATTTTAAGGGAGAAGATAACTATGTTTTTATTAATAAAATAACGCGATTATCTTTATAATATTATAAAATTTAATGTCAAATAATCCACTAATTTATTACTATTGTTATGCAAAAAATACTTTGAAATTATATGTAATCCGATTTGCTACAAGAAAAAGGTCAAAAGATTACAAAGCCCTCTTTTATTTCTCTAAAGAATCTACTGTTCAACAAGAGTCATTCAGATAAATCTTGCGTAATGTAATACAATTAAATATAGTTTTTCAGGTTTTGACACCTTATAATTTTAAATGTGTAATGCTAATTTGTTTGTGTTAATAAACACTTAAAAGTGCTTATTATAAAATTGTGTTCCTATGAATGTAGGTTTCATTTTGATTCAAAAACTATGTAGAAATTGATGATAAATCAACAAAAAACATTTTGTATTCTGAATTATTCAGGTGGACCGTCAGGCAACACCCCCTAAAGACAAGGCCTGCGCACCCTATGATGAGTCATATATCTAAGGCTAGTTGTTTTGTCTTCTATATGTAAATGTATATAATTCACTTTTTACTATGTATTACGACAATGTTCAATTTATTTGAATTACACCACAGGGAATTATATAACTATCTAATAAATCTGTGCTTGATAAATGTTTGGAAAATTTAAGCATTTGTGTTCAAAGATCTAAACTAATTTAAAATAAATAAAGTAAAAAGTAAACAGAATTTTATTTAAATGATTAAATTTTAAAAAATGTTTCAGTTTATTATAATAGTACATTTATAAAAATGTTAGAAGTGAACAAAACAAAACACTATCATGTTTGCAACATTCTGAAGTTAAATTGATTTCAGCTAATCGAAGATTTTTTAATGTGACGTTGCTTGCAATAAATCTATGATTGTTACAATTCAAAAATCGTTTTCATATTCAGAAGATAACTGTTTAGAAATAATAGTATAATTAAAATGAATTATTTTGACAATTTAATCACAAGGGGATATCTTAAACTACCACTGTCTATATTTTTAATTAAAAGATAGTTTTCTCATTCATCGTCAACTTCGCTTATTAAATGAGCGCAGCATATTTCACATTTAATTTTTTTAAAAGAATAATGGACGCAGTGACCTACTATATATGTTAAAATAGTTAACAAAAGAGAATCTTTTTTAAAACATTTGAGTTTATTTTTAAATTAAACATTGATTCTTTAGGGTCGGAAATATTAAGATTTATAGATTTTTCATCAATATCATCATTTAAATTAATTTTAACATTTCCATGAACAACGGAATTTAATATTAAAAGAATAAGGCTCCTGATAGTTTAGTTTCTTTTTCGAACATTTGAGTGAGAGAAATGTTATATTGAGATCCAGCCAACTGTCTATGAAAACCAAAACATTCTTCGAGAGAATCTGTCTGAAATTTTCTCGGTAAAATATAATCCATATTTCATATTTTTGTATAATAATCCACAATTTCTATAAGAGCATTTGTAGTATGTGTTAATGATTAGTGAGTTTATGCATTTAATTTCCTGTACATCTTTTCCAATTATTTAACCATAATGAAATTTTTTTAAATACTAAGCTTTTATCAGTAGGTGTATTAGTGGTTTTTGATATTCATTTCTTTTTGCATTCCCTTTAAAAACACTTTTTACTTTAACTATATCCCACCAAGTGATTATGTGGTTTATAAATGCAGCTGTTTCTTCATTATAATCACTATTTTAACTGATAAAAAAAAATTATAATTTTTAATTAAAATTATCTAAGAGGAATTTGGGATTTATTTTACAATTTAAATTTTGTATATTATGAAATTAAAATTTTATATCAAATTCATTTTTTCACTTCATATTATAGTTTAATATAATGAGAACGTAAATAATAATTATTTCCCCAAGTATATTGAATAATTACTGCTACCCCAATTATTCTTTTCACTTATGCAAAATGTAAAATAAATAATTTCCCAAATATTTTATTCCTAAATTAATTATTAATTTATAATATAATTATTTAGATGTAACAAAAATGTCTTCATAAATACAGTAAAACTTAATATACCAATAATCACATATGATTAATAAATAATTAATTTGATTCATTAAATAGGAAATATTTTTATAACTGTCAAAGCTATAGAAAGTTTTACAAATTAGAGCCAAGTTAACTACAGAATGAAAATTTTTATAAGATGAAAAACATACAATTATAGTTGATTGAAATAACATTAACTTTAATACTTCTTATCCATGTCAAAAGCATGCATTTTAATTTTTTTAAGAAAATGTATTTCACTAACGATTTAACTATAGTTATTTGAAATAAATAAAAAAAAGATTTGAATTTTTCGTCACTTTTAGATTTTCTTGAGGAATAACAACCAACCGCTTCTCAAGGATATCTTAATTTTTAAGAAAACTGAAGACAGATATCGTTCGTTCTTCGTCTTAATTCGATCGGCAATTGAAATTTGAACACTTGAATAGCATTTTTATAAAATTTCTTGAAATAATATAATACCATTGATAAATATTTTAAGACAAGGCTTATCACGCACAGGTGCAAAATCAACACCGTGCAGAGACTGCGTCGAGCAGGCGACAGGAAATGGAGGAGGTAGAAATTTCAACTTTAGATTTAGAAAAATTATAATCTAAAAACATAAAATTAGTCAAAAGATTGTAATTACACAAAGCATACTTTTAGTGAAATTTGTTATTATCTTGCAAATTTTAGTACAACTTTAAGGAAACGGCTAAAACTCTGCCGAAAACTGTGATCCATCAATTTCAATTTAATTAAACCATAAAGTTTATGCTACAATATTCTTTGAAATGAAACAAATTGGAAGAAAATACTGAGTGACAAAGTAAATGGGGGTAAAAATACGGATGTTTTACCAAATTTTACTGAACAATTCCTTTTAAAATAGCTCTAAATGAAAAAATTCTTCATATATAATTTAAATTTGCTTAACTTCATAGATGATAACTCTTAAAACATATAGACCAAGTTTTATACAAATATCTTCATTATTACTTGTTCTAAGAAAATTACCTTTAAAGCTTCAGTTTCGCTCGTGATAGCGACGATGTCGCCTCTTCTTTCCGAATAAATAAGCCAAATAACGGACTCATATTTAGGACTATCAATCACGAGATTATGGCAATATTCAAATTTATAAAAAATAGTAAAAGTCAAAAATACTCCTTTTTATATTTTCCAGTTTGAAAAATGCAACTCCCAATTTAGTTTTTTAAAAAAGACGAAATATTTGAAAATTCCTGTTATTTAATTTCTATTTGACATACAGTGAAATAAAAAATGCTCTGGAAAATCCTGAATATAATATTCACAAATAAAATAAAATTTGACACATCTAAAGTCGAAAATCAACTTTTTCCTGAGGACTTATACTTTAATGGTAAAAGATACCAGTTTAAATAAATAACATTTCACTTAAATATCAACAGTGTAGTAACTTTCAAGAAGGGTTAGTACCCCGCATTCACTTGTCACAAAGTATAAATTCAGAAATCTGCAATTTCCTCCACAGATCTACAGATACGAAGCAAAAAGAGACTCATTTCTTATATGGAACTTTAGGGGTCAACCCTGAAACTTTTTATACTAAAGTAAATAGTCATTAAACTAGGTAGAAGCGAGTCTGAATTTCAATAACTTTGCACTTAAAATTATATTAGGATTTCGAGAATTACAACTATAATTAAATGATAAAAGTTATAATATTTAAAATATTTCATAACTAGATATTTTTGCAAATGTAAATCAAAAAATTATACATTATAAATTAAAAAATCGTAACTGAAAACTGCTAATATTATAGTCCTAAATTATAATCAAAGCGAGCCAAAGCGAATTTAAATTTCAACAACTTTTCACAAATATTTTTGGTTTTGATTTTTTGGCATAATTTCATTATATAACCAACATAAGAAAGTTTTAATTATTAAAATATTTCATGACTACATATTTACAAATGTAAAACACAGAGTTTAATATTTACAAGAAATTAAAAAAAGGAAAATTGGAAATATCATGGATGATTCCAGCTTCACTCCAAAAAAATAATAAATGCAAGGTATTAAAAAAAATATTATATCGTATTCCTTAAAATTTTGGAGAATTATATATTGTGATTGAGAAACACAAACATTAATCCTAAATTATATTTTGTTTTAAAATTAACGTCACAATAAAGATATATTATAATTATTTATTATTATGCACATAGTATTTTATACGATTATCTGAAAAACCAAAATTAATAAAATAATATGTTTGAAAGACGTGTTTACAATCTAAACAATATTTTTTAATCTTGATATCACACGAACTCCCACATAAAACAGGATTTTTCTATAATAAATAGTTGTTCAAAGAATAAATCGAGTCAGATCCAATCAACAAAGAACGAAATTCTATTACAAGAACAAACTAAAATTCTTTTTTTTTACTCAATCACAAGCTTAAATAAATATTGAATGTGAATGTTGTAGAAACCGTTTTCTAATCTGCAAATAGAAAATTCCTTTTCCTGTTGCAGTTATTTTTCAAATCTATTATTCAAACTACAAGAGTTTTTGTAAATATTTTGATCTGAAAACCAGAACTGGAAACAAAACATTCTACAGTTTATTAATATCTTTATTTTTTATTTTATAATAGCAAATAATGAATATCTCTTCAGTAAATATAATTTTATTTGATAAATATCATCTGCTTTTATTAATTTGTTTTTAAAAGTGTGCTTAGATATTTTATATTTTTGTTTTAAATTTTTCATTTTATATAAATAGGATGGAAATAGCTGATTCTTTTATGTTGAAAGCCAAATTGTTTCTTGTAAAATAGGTATAAGCATTTTTAGCTTTACAGTTAGTTTTCATTACACAACACTCAGATAAATTTTAGACTGTAAATATTTATTTAAAAACGTAACAGTTTTCCAGGTTTGGATGTTATTTCCAGGTTGGGATCTAATCGCTTACTTTTCCTAACTTATTTAGCTTTTTGACTACATTTAACACTTATGAACATCAACCAGATAAAGTATTTTGTAGGAATATTTTTCATTAATGTTATTAATATCAACTATTATAAGCATTTATCAAATATTATTATCAAAACACATGCATATAAATTTTTTTAAGCAAATTAAAATTCACTTATCTTAGTGAGTTATGTATCGAATTTTCATTTATCCATAATCTTGGATATTTTAACTAGCTGAATTTTTATTGATTTAATTATCAATGTCATTCCCTATATCAAAAGGTATTGAGTTCAAATACTTTTTGTATTTGAACTCAATACAAAAAGTTTATTTGACTTTTGATCAAATAAACTGATTTAGAATTCATCATGTGTTCCCTAAAATATACTGTACCGAGCTCCACGGGTTCGTGTTGATTGTGAGTTGAATAAAGCAACCACTTAATGAACACAAGACTTTTATTCGTAAGAACTTCACTAAATAAACGAAATTCCCGCTGTAACAGTCACAATTATACAGCTACAATTCGTCAGATATAATAAAAAAACAGCTTCCAATAACAGGTCTCAAATACCTCAGACAGAGAACAACTAGCAGTCACAACTATTCGTCTTCACTCACTGACTGTCTTCACAAAACTCTACTACTATTCCATGTCGGGCTGCGGTATTTATACCTGACTTGGCGGAGAAATCTACCAATTTCGCCAAGGCTCTGGAAGCTTCTAGGCTATCTCGAAAAATATTGGTCCTAGAGCTTAGGTGATGGATGTTTCCAGAAGTATCGATTTCTCGCCAAGTCGCCAAAAATCTCGCCAACCGTCGCCAAGTCGCCAAGAATCTCGCCAACTGTCGCCAAGTCGCCAAATCATTAGGAAATCCGCTTTTAAACTACAACACGTCTAAATACCGCAATTTTTGCCCAAAATGTGAGAATTTCTGATCTGTCTGAGATATTTTAAGACAAATATAATCATTATTTACAAATTTGTAACATTGCCCCCCTCTCAAGGACTGCACGTCCCGGGCAGTACAATCCCCTGATAGGAGGCCAAATTTAATATAAAAGAATTTACATTTCAAGAGGATACAGAGCACATTACATACACAAGCAACTAAAAATACAAGAAAATAGAAAAGATTAAAATTATCTATACTATTTACAAACAGACCATGGTCTACTGATTTTTACTCTACATTACGATAAGGAGCTAATCTATCATAATGTACTACCTTTGGTTTTGAAGCAGATGATTTTCTTGTACGAACCACGACGTCGTTCAGTCTTTTTAGGACTGTGTAGGGACCTTCCCAGTTGGCTTGCAACTTTGGAGAAAGTCCTTTACGTCGAATCGGGTTCCACAACCAAACTTTGTCACCTTCTTGGAATTCATGTCCCGTCGCTCTTGTGTCATACCTTGTCTTCATTCTTTCGGTCGTCAGGTTGATTCGGTCTCGAGCGAAGTTATGGACATCTTCAAGACGTGCCTGAAGGTCTCGAAGGTATTCCTCTGGCGATGAAGATGTATCCGGTGGACGACCAAACTGAAGATCACAAGGAAGACGAAGTTCGCGACCAAAGAGCATCTGTGAAGGAGTATATCCGGTAGTCTCATGGACAGCACTACGATATGCAAGCAGAAACAGCGGTAGCTTCAAATCCCAATCTTGCTGATTTCTGGAAACCATAAGGGAGAGGTTATTCAAGATGGTTCTGTTAAACCTCTCTACCATGCCATCCGATTGTGGGTGTAGTGGCGTGGTCTGCGTCTTGTCTATTCCGAGAATTTGACACATTCCTTTAAACACAACAGAGGTGAAGTTTGTCCCTTGATCAGAATGAATTTGTAAGGGTGTGCCGAATCTGGAAACCCATTGCTGCACTAGAACCTCGGCTACTGTAGTCGCCTCTTGATCGGGGATTGCAAACGCTTCAGGCCACTTAGTAAAGTAGTCCATGACACACTAGTATGTATTTGTTGCCATTTGAAGATCGTGGTAAAGGACCCAAAATGTCTAATGCTATTCGCTCAAAAGGTGCTCCTACGTTGTACCGCTGCAACCTTCCTCTGCTACGTTTCTTTGGTCCCTTACGTGCCGCACAGTCATCACAAGATTGGCACCATTTCTCTACATCTTGTCTCGTTTTGCTCCAATAGAAGCGTTCTCGAACTTTCTGTAGAGTTTTCATTACTCCGAAGTGGCCTCCAGTTGAGCTACTGTGCAATTCTTTCAAAACATCTGAAATTCTTGATTTTGGAAGAACAAGCTGCCATTTGAAATTACGTCCATCATCGGACTCCCATTTCCTGTATAAGACACCATTTCTTATATGGAGTGAGTCCCAAAGAGCCCAATATTGTTTAGTAGCAGGACTGTAGGTGGAGATATCCTGCCAACTTGGTTTCATACTGGAAGATTCTTTTAATTCTAAAATTGGATTTATATCTGGGTCTTCTTTTTGGGCTTCTCTAAGTTCTTTATCACTCCATGGGTCGGGTTTTGATGGAGTTGAAACATTAACTTGGCGTACCGCAGGATTTACTAACTGATAGTTCTTCTCTATTCTAGAACAATATCGGCAGCTTTCATTACACGGTTTCCTTGATAGTGCATCAGCATTTCCATGAAGAGTTCCTTTGCGATGACGTATTTCAAAGTCAAACTCCTGGAGTCGTTGAATCCATCTGGCTACCTGTCCTTCTGGATTTTTAAAATTTAAAAGCCAGGTTAAGGATGCGTGATCTGTCCGGAGCAAGAACTTTCTTCCATAGAGATAATGGTGGAAATGTTCTATGGCTTTGACGATTGCCAGCAATTCCTTTCTGGTTGTACAATAATTCCGCTCTGGTTTCGATAGACATTTACTCCAATAAGCAATGACATATTCTTTATCATCAATTTCCTGCGACAAAACAGCTCCGATATTTTCATTGCTGGCATCCGTATCTAAAATGAATAATTTTTCGGGCTGGGGATATGCAAGAACGGGCGAAGATGTCAACGCCTCCTTCAGTTGTTTAAAAGCTTTCTCACATTCATCTGTCCATAGAAATCTCTGTTTAACTTCTGTCAACTTGTGAAGAGGTCTGGCAATACTTGAGAAACCTTTAACAAATTTCCTGTAATATGTGCATAGTCCAAGAAAACTTCTTAATTGGTGGACATCTTTTGGACGACTCCAGTCCTTAACTGCGGAGATCTTTTCAGGATCTGTTCTTACACCTTCAGCAGAGATAATGTGTCCCAGATAGCTTACTTCACGTCGGAATAAATTACATTTGCAAGGATTCAGCTTCAGGTTGGCCATTTTTAATTTTTCCAGCACCTTTCGGATGTTTCTTAAATGGTCTTCGAATGTGCGCCCTACAATAATGATATCGTCCAAATATACCAAACAGGCTTCGTAGGAAAGTCCTCGTAATACTGTCTCCATCAGGCGCTCAAACGTTGCAGGTGCATTGCAAAGCCCAAATGGCATGACCTTGAACTGCCAAAGTCCTTGTCCTGTGGTGAACGCAGTCTTTTCTCGATCCTCAGGATGTATCTCTACTTGCCAATAACCACTCTTGAGATCCAAAGTCGAAAACCATTGTTTTCCGGATAAAGCATCAAGTGTATCGTCAATCCTAGGAAGAGGGTAACTATCTTTTTTAGTGATGTTGTTTAACCGACGATAGTCAACGCAGAATCGGGTAGAGCCATCTTTCTTCCGAACTAAAACAATAGGCGAAGCCCAAGGACTCTCTGATGGCTCAATAATGTCATTCTGCTGCATTTCCATCAGAAGATTATCCACCTCTTCCTGCTTAGCGAATGGCAATCTTCTCGGATGTTGTTTAATGGGTGGATGATTTCCTGTATTGATTCGGTGCTGCGTCAATTTGGTTCGCCCAACATCATCTGATTTCTTGGAAAAGAGATCTCCGAATTCTAATAATAGATTTCTTGCAGCATTCCTCTGTTTATCATCTAACTCTGCACTCTGAAGGAGTTCATTAATTAGAGTGTCAGGAGGCTCAGATAGTGTGGTTTGACAATTTCGGTTAATACAAGTCACTGGAGTGCAAGTCGCCAGCACTTCTCCTTCTTTTATTAGTTTTACCTTATTGCTTAGATTAGCAACTCTTACCGGGATTACATTTCGTGAAAGGTCGACGAGGGAAGAAGCCACTAGTACTCCTTTAACGCTATTGTCGGAATCTGGATATTCAGTCAATCCATAATGAAAATTATTATCTTCTGAAAGAGCTCCGGAAACTATTGTCTCAGTTCTTGGTGGTAATGTTGTTTCACTCTTTGCAGTTATATGATGGACTGATTTAATATCTGAATATTTCGTCTTAAAAATCGTTATGTCTTCAGAACATGAGTGTAGTTCATTATTTTTAAAATCTAACTTGAAATTGTTTTCTTTGAGGAAATCCAATCCAAGAATAAATTCGTCATTTATATCAGCGACATATGCCATATGATGGTAAACGGCATTACCAAATGCAATGTTTAGCTTGACTTTTCCATGCACTTTAATCTTATCACCTGTCACAGTTTGGAGGGTAATGCAGGGCGGCGTCCAGATGAGTTTGTCACCAAGTTTGCGAGCCAAATCTGTCCTAATGATAGTTACGTTGGCTCCAGTATCGATTATCATTCTGCAGGGAACTTCGTTGACATGTCCCATAACGAAAAGTCCGTTGTCGCCGCTACTTACGGAAGAAATGTGAAACGATTTGAAATGGGGCTTCTGACTCTCTGGACATCTCCGCCCCGCGAGATGGCCACATATTAGTTTCCCTGCTGTGGTGGAAGATCATTTCCACCATTTTTTCGTTTCGGGCAGTCTCTCTGAACGTGTCCGACTGCACCGCAAGTCCAACACTGAATTTTCGTGTTTCTGCCACCTTTACTCAATTCTAAGTTACGGAATTTTCTCCGCAGATCTTCGATTTGCTTTCTGAGATCACAGTCCGTATCAGTAGCAGAGACGGCTCTGATTGAGTGCCGGTCTTTACGCGCGGCCTGCTGGGCAGCCTCTATCTTATGTGCGTAGACTAGGGCAGATCCAATATCTTTGACATCGGCGAGTCTAAGTGTTTTCTGTATCTCCGGATCCCTCACACTATCGATGAAGTGATGGAGAGCCAGATCTTGACGTGTCTCAGCTGGGCAGTCCGAAAATGCTAGATGGGAAAGTCGCTGAATATCGGCAGCCAATTCTTGAAGACTTTCACCCGCTTTTTGATAGCGGGACTTTAACTGTAGTCTGCTATATTCCTTAGTGCACTTATCTCCAAACCGCAGCTCAAGCGCACTCGATAGGGCTTGGAAATCGTGCCTCTGCTCCTCCGGAAGCGTCTCGAGGATGTCAGCCGCGTCTCCTCTTAAAGAAGCCGCCAGGTGAAAAGCTTGGGCTCGGGGATTCCATCCATTAGCTTCCGCTACCATCATAAACTGGGTCTTGTATACTTGCCAGGATGATTTCCCATCAAATGTTGAGAGTTTAATATTGGCTAGGGAAGGCACAAATGTCACGTTGGGTTCCTCATGTTTGCTTGATATTTGCTTCTCCAAGCTTTCAATCTTCTTATTCATATTGTCTAATGCTTCTTCAACGTTTTCTTCTATCTCCAGAACTTTAGTTTCAACTGAAGTTACCTTATCTTCCATTGCATTCATCTTCTCCTGAATGATGTTGGAGAATTCTTCTTTAACACTTACAATGTCCTTCTTAAGTTCCTTTTTAAGCTCCTCCTGTCCCGCTTTCATCTTCTCCTGTCCAGATTTTATCTCTTTCATCATCTCGGTTTTAATCTCTTCTTGTCCAGCTTTCATCTCTTCTTGTCTAGCTTTCATTTCTTCTTGTCCAGCTTTCATCTCAGTTTTCATATCTTCTTGTCCAGCTTTCATCTCAGCCATCTGCTCCGCTAATTTTTCGAGAAGACTTTTCATTAAATCCATATCCATTTTTCTTGTGACACGCTGCATCAACTCTTCAACCCCGATTCTGACACCAGTTGTACCGAGCTCCACGGGTTCGTGTTGATTGAGAGTTGAATAAAGCAACCACTTAATGAACACAAGACTTTTATTCGTAAGAACTTCACTAAATAAACGAAATTCCCGCTGTAACAGTCACAATTATACAGCTACAATTCGTCAGATATAATAAAAAAACAGCTTCCAATAACAGGTCTCAAATACCTCAGACAGAGAACAACTAGCAGTCACAACTATTCGTCTTCACTCACTGACTGTCTTCACAAAACTCTACTACTATTCCATGTCGGGCTGCGGTATTTATACTTGACTTGGCGGAGAAATCTACCAATTTCGCCAAGACTCTGGAAGCTTCTAGGCTATCTCGAAAAATATTGGTCCTAGAGCTTAGGTGATGGATGTTTCCAAAAGTATCGATTTCTCGCCAAGTCGCCAAAAATCTCGCCAACCGTCGCCAAGTCGCCAAGAATCTCGCCAACTGTCGCCAAGTCGCCAAATCATTAGGAAATCCGCTTTTAAACTACAACACGTCTAAATACCGCAATTTTTGCCCAAAATGTGAGAATTTCTGATCTGTCTGAGATATTTTAAGACAAATATAATCATTATTTACAAATTTGTAACAATACTTATTCTCTCTCAATAATATAAAATAGATCTCCCTCTCTTTCTTAGTCACAATGTCATCTAAGTGATATAATACATTTGGGGGTGCTGTAGTTCAAGTATATAGGTTTTCTTTTGTGTTTGGTCCATGCTTCTGAATTATGAAGATTCTTATCGGTTCTTCTTCTTAAAATTGAGTTTGTATGTCATTGGGCACCTCTGCTTTTATCAGCATTTTGTACCATTAACTCCAAACCCAATGTTTTCTAGTTCCAGTTGCTCGGGTCAACCACTTTACTAATAAAGTCCGATAACCCTTTAATGGAGTCTAGGTGTAACTCTCTAGTATGGATGAAGCCTAAAGAAGTTAATTTAGGGAGGGCAAGAGCCTCACATTCGTAAATGACATGCTCTGCCGTTTCCTCTTGCATATGACATTTCCAGCAGATTAGGTCTTGCTGAAACAGTCCCATCTGGTCAGAAAGTCAGTCATGCTAGGAATAGCTTCCCGACTTTCACCAGAAGATCTTACTTCCTCTTTACTGATAAAGCCCAACTTTGAGCAAGGTAAAGGGAAGTATGCTGGTGCAAAAATCTTTTATTCATGATCAAAGTCAATAAAAATATAACAAAAAAGAAATTTGTAAAACGTAACAAAAAACCTTCTGAGGAATAAGGAAATAGAACAAAGTGGAATATGTCATATGTAACACACACTATACCTTGCACAAATGACTATAAACTAAATACCTACTACAGGTATAATAGAAGAGAAAAGTATCCACGCTTGAAATTAAATCAATGATAAATATATTACTTTAAAAAATAAGCCAAACTCTATCTCTTCCTCTCTCTCTTTCTCTCCTTTACCCCTCTTTCCCCTTTCCTCTCTCTATCTTTCTCTCACTCTCTGCAAAAACTATAAAGAACATACAAAAAATGTCTCGCAATCTTTCAAAATAAAGCAAATATCTCAGATGTAAATATTTTATTGTATTTTTCTTTAGAAAATAATCGAACAACTTAAGATTTAACGTAATTTCCAAGATATTAACGAATAAAGCACATTATTCGTTAAACAATTTCGAAAATCACATCTAATTTCAAAATTTCTTCTCCTTTATGTAATCAGTAGTATATCAATATTTTTTAAATCATTTTTTATGATTTAAAATCAAAATGACAGTAATCAAAAAGACAAGTCTCATCCTAAAAATATTATTAATTTATTAATGTATTCTGTCTCAAAATGAAATGTTCAGTGTTAACTTCTGTCTACGATGATACTTAATAGAGTTGGGAAGAATTATAATCTGCAAACAGTCTTCTTTAAGAGTAAGTACAACACATTTCTAAGGCGAGAATCCTCATTATACAGCACATTTCTTCATCACATTCAAAAGGATGGAAACATCTCGAATTTCAGTTGAGCTGAGGCACATTTCCCCCTCAAGAATGTTTGGATGCGTGTGTGATTTACACTATTACATGTCCCAGAGAGGCATTGTTAAGCTGGAACACATTTCAACCAGTGAAGTTCTACAACTCCCTTGCTTGTTATTCTTTTCTGACACAAAAAAAGAGGAGAGGAAAGGAGAGAAGACATCTCCTCCTTAAGTTTCAGTTTCCTGAAAGCCTTGAAGGCGAAGAACTCATAAATGGGAATCCTTTCACTTGTAGATGAGAAATTTTGATTCTGAAACTTCTCTGCGGAGGCGTTGAATATACACAAAATAAAGTCAGCAAAAAGGAAAACCATTGCGACATCTCCGTTGAGGATAATGCTCTCTCTATTTTTCGTAGCAAAGAAACGTTTTAACCGAAATACTCTTAAATTTACAATCATGTAAAGAATCGTCTGCCTGAGGGTGAAAACATTTTTAAACAGTCATTAAATCGTAAATATTTTCGAGTTCTTGAATTTATTTAACGATAAAAATACAATATTCATATGATTGAAAATATGCTGTTGTTTACTAATGACACTTGGACAAGCCAAGCTTGCTATGATATGCGAATTAAGTCGATTGGAAGCGTCTTTTGTTTTTAATCAGAGCACCATGTAGGTGAAAGTACGACTTTGCTCTACACACTTGCATAGGAACTCGTTTAAAGGGTAGGCAACCATTCACTCCTCATTCATACAAGGAAAGGACAAAGACAGGATAGATAGAGAGTGAAAGTACATCCATGCCCAAACCGGGATTCGAACCCAGGACCTCCTTATCCGCAGTCAGGCAAGCTAACCACTAGACAAATTGGTTGGCTGAAATTATGTAATTAAAATTACAAAGATAACCAAAATTTAACATTTTGCTTAAAACAACAAAATAATTCTTTCTGGAATTAAATTAATATTCCATAGATATTATTTGTAAACTGTATTAGTACTTCCCAAGACATAGGTCCAAGGTTCGATTCTTGCGTTGAGCAAAGTTAACCCATCTTTTTGTTCCATAGTAGATGGATAAAACTGAGTACCAAACATGTCTGCTTACTAAGCACTAGAGTTTCGCATTTGACTTATCATCTAACCCGAACATATGCTGTCGTGTCACTGTGTTTAACTTTTGGTATTTTTGGTAATATTTATAATGATATACTATTACATTATCTTATAAGTTTTCTTTTCTACTTATTATAGTTTTTAAATCACTGTTAGTAATCTGTAGTGGTCAGCGTGTCTGACTTTGGATAGGGTGGTCCTGGGTTCGAATCCCGGTGGCATGGATATACTTTTTCTCTCTCTCTAGCCTACCCTATAAACGGGTCCCTATGGCATATGTGTACTGAGGAAGTCGGACTCCACACCTAAAATGGTTCAGTTGGAAAAGTGGAGCAGCGCATCCCATATTGCTAGCCTGGCTGGCACACGACAACAACAACAACATTGCATTATCTAATATGTTTTCCTTCTATTTTAAATAGTTTTTAAATCACTGTTCGTAATCGATTAACTCATACTATACCATTGTAAAATTGTAAATTAGTTTATTAAGTACTTTTTTTTATCGTGGGGCTCAAATCTTAATCGATAATTTATTATTAAAGGAAAGCTAGGTTTCAGACCTTAAAATGTTCTTCAAAATATTATGATAAATTGTTAAGTCTTGATTCTCACTGCAGCCTAATGAATGTGAGGATAATGCTCTTCTGCTGATTATGAGGTTTAAAATTTAGTACCAACAATTACCACATATAGAAATTTGGATTTTATGATTAAACATTCTGCGTGTGTTTATAAAAAGAGTGGATGCTTCGAAATTTGCCGGTATGATTTCTTAGCGAATACGACTCACGATGTAATGATGTATTTAAAGAAGTCAAAATAGAATAGAAATTAAAGGACATTTTAAAGCAGCTTTCAGTTCTTAAGTAAGTATATTTTGCTTTTTCTAAGTCTTTCAAAGTTTAAATTTACAAAATCTTGTATTTAAATAATTGCTTATGAATATATAGTCTTTTTTACACGATAAAACTCATATAAAAACAAATTTGCTCAATACGTTCTTATTGAAGTAACTACTCATAAAAATTGCCCATGTTTGCAGCAACTATCCAAACAATAAACATAATCTTTCATCTCACATTCAATAGCTCTTGGTAGAGAGCACAAATAGGAAAGAAGCTTTTATTTAATATTTTACCTCTATCAGTAAATAGCAGCCATTATCTCTATCATTTATATCACGTGAACAATATCAGTAATTTCTAATCATGGTAAGTAAATGTCTCTAAGTAAATCAGTAACAATAATTTATTGTTCTTTATATACATACCATTTTTACTACATTACTATATAACAACGATATAAAATTGGTGCTAATTATAATCGGTGTTTTTTATAACATTAAGAAGTCTAAAAAATAGTTATATATATATATGTATATATTGTATATATATATATATATATATATATATATATATATATATATATATATATATATATATATATATATATATATATATATATATATATATATATATATATATAAATATATATATATATATATATATAATATATATATATATATATATATATATATATATATATATATATATATATATATATATATATATATATATAATATATATATATATATATATATATATATATATATATATATATATATATATATATATATATATATATATATATATATATATATATATATATATATATATATATATATATATATATATATATATATGAACAATTAATTTAGAAAACTTAAGTACAAGTGTTTTTCATTTTTTACATAACTTCACGAAAAATCATCTAAGAGTTTTGAAAATCAAATAATGCAAATAATGAAAGGCAGCACTATGCGCTTAAACGAAGAGGATATTATAATTGTGCAAAAAGTAATACAATGTATACTGTATGGAATCAAACAAAAAACTCTTTATTGAACTTGATAGCATTTTTAAGCCTGATTGTTAGTTCAAAAGGAAAAAACAACAAGCAGTTGGTCCAAGTATTGGGTATACTTACTACAATCGCTGCTTCACATCGTCTCGCCATGCTTGACACTAGATAATGCAATTGTATTTGATATAAGAATGCCTATAAATCAAACAGTTATTAGATATCATTCGGAGGATAAAATCATGCCAAGCATCTCCCCAAATTTAATCTCTTGTGTTTTATGAGATATAAATAAGAAAAATATGCTGGTCAATCCATTTGAATGACATCTTTATTTTCAAAATTCATTGGATATGAAGAGTCCGGCATTTCTGTAAATCATTATCCATAAAAACGAAGTCTCCTCCAATGGTTTCCAGAATAAAAACACATGAGGAAGAATCACTTCCTCAGTACAGTGAACTCTGGTTACAAGATGTCTGTCGAAAGCGTGGAACTCGCTAGTCCCGTTGGACATAATGCCTCTCTGGGTGTCAACTCCTAATAAGGTCGTCCATTGTACTGTTACAGAGACTTTCTGACCTCCTCAAAACTTAATGTCATTGATAATCAGAGGCACTGAAAAGACTCTCAACCCTATAGAGGACACAACTCTATTCATGACGTATCCAGTTTTTTGCTCCTTGCACCACTCTAAACAGAGGCGAATAAGCATACATCAAAATAATCTGTTGTTGTTGTTTCTAATGACACTTGGACAAGCCAAGCTCGCTATGCCTTTGGCTATGCGAAATTAAGTCAATTGGAAGCGTCTTTCGTTTAATCAGAGCACCATGAAGGTGAAAGTACGACTTTTGCTCTTAAAATTCTCCGATAGATGGCAGTACCAGAGGATCTAATCCCTCAATTTTGGCATTGCTCAGAAGGGGGAGTAAATTTCTCCAGACCATTGCACCCATGGTAACTGCTCAACGACTGACCTCAGGACTTTCGATTCCACAGATTTAACGGGCACGTATATCGCATGTACTCGGTGGGTCTTGGGCGGCATTGAGAATCGAAACCCACCCTTTTGGATGGAAGGCCGATACCCTAACCACTAGGCTACCACACCCCTTAAAAATAATCTGGCATTCAGGTTGGCAGGTTTCTGTATACTGTGTCCAGAAACAAAGGTTTCTGAATACAGTAAACAATGATTGCCGTGTTGCTGCGCACAGTTGCTAATTAAAGAAGCTTACAGACTGATCGGAAACACTTTTCACCAACAGGGTGTTACATTGGTCATCCACCGCAGGTTGTTTTCCTGGATCAACTATTACCAACATTTCTAACAATTTGTATCTATGGTTTTGAAGGCTTCCTAAGCATGGAAAATGATGCATTTTTTATTCCAAACTCTTCAGCTACACTACTCACATTGTTATGAAACAAACAAACAAATAAATGACTCCAATTTTGAAACATACACATTTAATTAAAAAAAGAACAAATTTTACAACGAGTCATGTATGGGTTCGCGACAATCTCTCTCGCCTGCTTCGCGTACAACGAGAGTCTCAGAATTAATACAAAAAAGAAAAAAAAAACAAACATAGGATCGTAAAATCGAAAGTGCCGATGGTGAGACATTAAAGACTAAATTATTCCTTCCTTCCCCGGAGTTTTTTTCCTTTTTTTTCTTCTCATTCTAAGAAAATCAACCTGCAAATAAAAAAAGAAAAAAACACACACAAACAACAAAGAGCAATATTTAATATTACAGATAGCCCTGATCAATCGGACTCTGGCTGAAACACAAAATTATATGGAATTATATAATATTAAATATAAAATAAAAATATGTCAAAATAGCACAAAATAATTATCTAACACAACAGAATTTTCAACACTAACTAAATTTACAAATAGACACATTTTTATTATAAAAAGCATTTTTTCATTATGTACACATGTAACAACAGTGGAAGTTTGTATTAAAAAAAAACATTTTAATTTAATATCTGAGAAAAAATAAAATAATTAAGTTTGGTTATTCAGCATTCTACTGAGACTATCGGCATTCTGATGTAATTTGCCCTTTCTGTGAACAATATCAAAATTTAGGCTTTGAAGCACCAAAGCCCACCTTAAAAGTCTGGGATTAGATCCTGTATGATGTTTTAACCAAACTAAAGGGTTATGATCAGTTTCGATAATAAATTTATACTGACCATCTAAATAATATTTTAATTTAGTAACAGCAAAAATTATTGCTGCACATTCCTTTTCTATAGTGCTATAATTTTTCTCAGATTTTGAAAATTTTTTACTCAGAAATAGGATAGGGTGTTCATTTTCATTTTGATGTCTCTGAGATAAAACTACACCTATTCCTAAGTTTGAGGCATCACATTGAATGATAAATTGTTTTTGAAAGTCTGGACTGTAAAGTACAGGCTTCTTTATTAAAGTGTTCTTTAATTCTATGAATGCCTTTTCGCAGTTATTATTCCATATTACAGTTCCTTTCTTGGACTTCCCTTTTAACAGGTCGGATAAAGGCGCAGCAACTACCGAAAATTCTGGTATATACTTGCGATAGTACCCAACAAGACCTAGGAAAGCTCGTACTTCGGTTTTGCTTGAGGGACGTTCGAAATCGGTAATGGCTTTCACTTTAATATCACCTGGTGTTCTTTGACCTTGTCCTACAAAGTGTCCCAAATATTTAACACGAAGTTGAGCGAATTTGCACTTAAGGGGTTTCACAGTCAATTTCGCAAATCGAATCTTCTCCAGAACACATTTAAGATGTTGGATGTGATCAGACCAGGTAAGTGAATATATAGCTATGTCATCTAAATAAGACACAGCAAAATGTTCGCAATTTTTTAATAAATCAGCCATTAACTTACTGAAATAGTAAGGAGCATTATTCAAACCGAATGCCATTCTCAAAGGTTTATAAACACCAAATGTCGTCGTAAATGCAGCATATCTTTGAGCCTTAGGACTCAAAGGTATCTGCCAATAACCTCGTGTTAAGTCTAATAAAGATATGAACTTCGCTTTCGAAACGGATTCAACACGCTCTTCAATATTTGGTAATGGATAATATTGCGTCCTGGTAACCTCATTTAACCTGCGATAATCAATGCACGGACGAGGTTCTTTTCCAGGAGCTTCAACTAATATTAAAGGTGATGTGTAATCGGATTCACCTGGTTCCACCACCTTCAATTTCAACATCTTGTCTACTTCCGATTTCAGAATTTCTGTCTGTCGTGGGGACATTCGAAATGGTTTAGCTATAATAGATTTATTAGATTCTAACTCGATGTCCAGTTCAGCCAGTTCTGTACAACCCGGTTCATTTGAAAAAATATCAATAAATTGAATCAAAAGTCTACTCAATTGTTTCTTCTGATCGTCCTCTAACTTTGCATTAAAACAGCTTTCAGGAAAAGTCTCTAAAAGGGTAGATGAATTAATTTCAAAACTTGGGATATCTTCTTTCTCAGAATCAATATCTTCATTATCAGAATTAGAGGTAAAAATTAAATTAACATCTTCTGGACGCTGAAAATAAGGTTTTAACATATTTACATGGTATACATGTAATTTTTCCTTATCGGGAAATTGTATTACGTAATTTGTGTCCGATAGTCGTTTTACTACTTTTCCTGGACCTATCCAATGAACAGAAAATTTGTTTGATCTAGAAGGTGCAACAACTAACACAAGATCATTTTCTTTAAATTCTCTTTTCGTAGCCTTACGGTCATACCAAAGTTTCTGTTTTTCTTTAGCCTCTGTCATATTTTTCACAGCTAATTCTTGGCATCTTTTCATTCTATTTAAAAGATTAAAAACGTAAGCAATCACACTATCTTCTTCAATGGTTTTACCAGTTAGATTTTCATATAATAGTGTTACGGGTGTTCTTAAGTTCCGACCATGGACTAATTCTGCAGGAGAATATCCAGTGCTATCATGAATGCAAGTTCTAAGAGCAAAAAGTGCCTGAGGTAAAATCTTCTCCCAATCTGTACCTTTTTCTAAGCAAAGGACTTTCAGTATTCTCTTTAAAGTTCTATGCAATCTCTCAACAGGATTGCTTTGAGGATGCTGAACGGAACTATGCACAACTTTAATACCAAATTTTTCTAAAAATTCTGATGTTAGGACACTCATGAAAGATGTTCCTTGATCACTTTGCAACTCCCTAGGAAAACCCATGCGGCTAAATATCTGAAGAAAAGCATCAATCACAGTAGTAGAACGTATATCTGGTACTGGGATGGCATCTGGATACTTGAATGACATGCAAATGGCTGTTATAATATACCGGTTACCACAGGAAGTTATAGGTAAAGGACCACATGCATCAACGTTAATTCTTGTAAATATTTCCGGAATTACTGGAACCAGTTTCAAAGGAGCCCTTTTCTTATCTTGAGGCTTTCCTACTCGTTGACATTTGTCACAAGATTTAACAAAATTTTCAATTTCTTTAAAGCAGTTAGGCCAGTAGAAAGTTTTGCACAGCATATCTTTTGTTTTAGTTATACCTAAATGAGCTGCAGTTATCTCATGGCAGATCCCTTTTAGTTGGTTGCGAAACTTCTTGGGCACAACTAATAATCTTCTTACAGTTCCATCATTGTCCATTTTATTATAAAACAACAATTGATTTATTATAATATATTTACTGTCTTTTGAAGATTGTCATTTAGCTTGCTCAAAGAGAGGTTTCAAATCTTCGCACACCTTTTGTTCCCGAGCAAGTTCTTCTGGAGATGTTTTTATCAAATCCATCCATTCAACTTCGGTTTCTAATGGTGGCAAAATTGTATTTTGCTCTAATTCTTCATTTTGTTTAGTTTGGAAGCAAGACCTAGAAGATTCTATTTCAGAATCAATAATCTCTTTATTCGTGCTATTTTCCTTCCGTCTTTTTTGAGCTCAAGTTTCTATAGCATTTATCATATGTATTTTCACCTCCTCATGCTTTTTAATTTCCTCAAATAAAGCGGCTGTTTTGTTTCCCAGTAAATATCTTCCTTGATCCAAAGAATCTCGAAGAACTGCTGCCTTTGTCAAAATGTGACCTAATTCACAATTTATTTCAACCTCGGCAATAGGTAAGCATACTAAAGTTTCATCAAGAGGTGTTCTTAGCCAAACCTTTTCCTTCGTGACCATATCAGGTTTCACGTATTTTCCACAAATCAAATCAAGAGTTGCTCCAGTGTCTCTTAA
Source organism: Latrodectus hesperus (assembly GCA_037975125.1). Lineage (NCBI taxonomy): Eukaryota > Metazoa > Arthropoda > Arachnida > Araneae > Theridiidae > Latrodectus > Latrodectus hesperus. The sequence continues at coordinate 2,832 of JAJQOW010001951.1, read as the reverse complement.
GATTGGCATTTGAATTCCATTAACAGTGCCGATACTAGTGTAAGGAGCCATCAACTCATTAAATGTACTTCTAGCAATTTCGCTGGATGCTACCGATTCTAAGTTCTTTTTTATTTTGTCACACTGAGGCCGCAAATGACTATAAGAACCACACTCATAACATCGGAGTTGTTTTCTTTTTTCAAATTCCTTTTCATGTGAATAATTAGAATTTTTATTCTCGACTCTTTTAGGAACATGAGATTTATGATTCCGAACTACTTCATTAAACTTAGAGGCACGGTTTTCATTTTGTTGACGAAAACCAAAATTATTTCGAGGGAGTTTTGTAAAATCTTTCGTCTTAAAACTATCTCTTAAACTTTCATATTCATCTATTTTCTCTGCCAGATCATACGGCGAATTTATTTTAAGCCATTCCACCAAAAAATGTTCCTTAATTTCAATTGGCACACGACGTTTCAATTGATCTGTTACCATTAGTTCCTTAAGCTGTTCAAATGTCGTTATTTCTAATTCCGTAAGCCATTCCGTAAAGTAACTATTCAATTCTTGTGGATAATTTCTCCATGATTTGTCTGACGTTTTCTGGTGTTTAAGAAACAATTGTCTGAATTTTTCGCTATTTAACTTGAATCGCTTAAGAATAATTTCCTTCACGTAATCGTAATCATCAGCCCTTTCTGGTGGTTCTCTAGCTAACATGTTAGATATCTCTGAAGGTAAAGCACTTACAAGATAAACTACCCATTCATTTTTTGGAATATGAGCCATTTCTGCTCTACGCTCAAAATTTATTAAGTATAAACTCATCTCATCTTTCCTTTCATCGAATTTTGGCGTTATTTGCATTAATTGAATTTTTTGAGCATGTTCAGTCCTATTTGTAACTGATTCTGTGTTCGAAATTGCAGCATTTGAAGAGATTTCTAGACGTTTCATTTCTAAAATATGTTCTCTTTCTTCACGTCTAACTCTTTCTTCTTTTTCTATTTCTTCTCGCCTAATTCTTTCCTCTTTTTCTAGTATTTCTCGCCTAACTCTTTCTTCTTTTTCTTCCTGTTCCCTTTTAACTCTTTCCTCGATTACCCTATCTAATATACATTTTACTTCTTCCTCATTAAAGTTTTTACTAGTTAAAATTAATTTTTTAATATCCGGGATTTTAAAAGAATCTGGAACCATTTCTCCTAACTCTTCAGCTACTTCTACTAAATCTCCCTTTTTCCCCCGTGCTAAAAAAGCCATTTTATTTATTAACGCTTTATCTCAGAAGAGATGCAATAATGAGAGAAAAAACAGACTACACCCACCTATATACAAAATTTCGTAAATAACTATTGAAATTATTTAACACACTCTACTAATATAAAACATATCCATAACATTTAAAAATTTAAACGAAAACAAACTATATTGTAATACAACAAATAGTGTATAAACAGCAAATCATATATTTTGAAAAGAAGAACAAGTTTAATATTAAATCTTCTACTCTCGATTTCAAGTTTTTTTTATCACCAAGCTAATGCTTGATACTCAGATAAATTGAATTATTAATCAAAAATGTATAAATTTATAAAATCAGATTCTTATACAAATACTATTATATTAAAACAGAAAATGAAATTATATTATTTTTGAATCCTTATTTAATTCAAAATATAAAACACTACAATTCTTAACAACAATATAAATTAAAAGCTTTAACTAATCTAAACCAGAAATCAGCTTTCGATTTAAATCAATAAACTTAGTTAGTTAATCATACACGACATAAAAATGATATTAACGTACGATATTTTAAACAGTAAGAAAATATCTTTTCAAATCTTTATCAATGAAAATAAACATATGCTTTTTTAAATATCAAATAAATCAGTTTGATACTTTACAAACAAAAATCAAAAACATAACAATAAATCTCACATTACTTTAAATTCAAACCTATTGTAATCATGTACTTTCGTTTTCACATAACGAAATCAAAACCTTTCTAAAGTATATATTACTTTCATAAAATCTACTTTCAGTGAAACATTAAAAAAATTATGAATATAAGTGTACTTTCGATTTTACACATTAATCTATAACAACATAGTTATTTTAACATATTCCTACGTGAATTGAAATACATCAACCACATAAAAATTATGAAATGCAAATTTATAATAAGATACACTTTTCTTATAAAAAATATTACACTGTAAATTCGAATACACGAAATACAGAAATTAGCTTTGTAACATGGAATACACCATTTACAAACTTATAAGCAAAATTAATTGTATAGCATGAACACTGTAAATTCGAATACACGAAATACAGAAATTAGCTTTGTAATATGGAATACACCATTTACAAACTTATAAACAAAATTAATTGATATAACATGAAAACCACGTAAATAAGATTGGAACTAAATATTCTATAAATTTATATAACATTCCAAACTATTTATTTTCAATAGTAGCCAGAGAAAGATTGATCAAAATGGCCTACCTGTATTCCAACATTGCGGCACGTAATCCATTATAGTGCACATAATTAATTTCCATAGTGGATGCTAATGCAAAGCATTAAAAAAGCATCAAACCGCTGCCACCAAAAACATAAGTTTGTTATGAAACAAACAAACAAATAAATGACTCCAATTTTGAAACATACACATTTAATTAAAAAAAGAAAAAATTTTACAAAGAGTCATGTATGGGTTCGCGACAATCTCTCTCGCCTCTTCGCGTACAACGAGAGTCTCAGAATAAATACAAAAAAGAAAAAAAACAAACATAGGATCTTAAAATCGAAAGTGCCGATGGTGAGACATTACAA
>JAJQOW010001950.1:0-28452 GCA_037975125.1 Latrodectus hesperus | reverse complement strand
TGTGAGCAATGAAAAATCGCCACTAGAGGGCGAACACAAAAAAGAGTCAGTTGATGTACGTCGATCGCGAGATGCGGTCAGAGTTTTGGCGAAGCGCAATGTTCAATAAAGTTGTTATTTGTTACTGAAACGCAGTATTTTCATTTAAAACGTCCTGACATGGTTATAAGTATGAATAACCTTAAATGATAAATTAAGTAAAAGCACGTAGGCTTTTTTATTTTTTTTAACATTTCAGAAGTGGGATATTTATCCCCTTTGATGCTAGTTTTGTTTTCTTCTCCAATATGGAAACTCGTATATGCTTGTGAATTACGATTAAAAATAGGAATACGCTCCTCATAAGTAAGGATTAATTTTGGGTGAAGAATACGGAAGAATTTATGACGAAAGGTACTTGAAACTACGAGTTACATCAACACGGAATAAAAGAAACGAAAATACGCAAGTGAGTGATCTTCTTTTATTTTGCGCTTTTGATTTCTGTAAGCTCTAAAATGACTTCATTTCTGGCGAAAGGAAAAAAGATAGATTTAATTACTTTAGCTACTGAATTAGGAGAAACCGTTCCCCAAGATTGTAAGGTAATAGATTTAAGGAACATAATCATTAGTTCAAAAAACTATGAAGAAGAATTTGTTAAAATTTTATTGGAAGGTATTATTGAAGATCGCTTAGCCCAAAAACAAGACGAAGAAAAAGCTCGTGAGTTTGAGTTACAAAAATTACGTTTACAGAATGAGAGAGAAAATGCATTAGGAAATGTCGGTAATGCGAGTAATTTTAATTCAGAAAGGCGCGATTCTTGCAATTTGCAACATCTTATGCAAAAATATGATGTGAATGAAGGTGATATAAGTTTTTATCTTATATTATTTGAAAGACAAGCGAGACGAATGGGTTTAGATGAAGCTCATTGGGTTTTCCATCTTTTAGGACTTCTACCATATGAAATAACTCAGTGTATTGCCCGCGAACCGGACGATAAAGCAAATGATTATTATTATGTGAAGGAACTATTATTAAAAAGATTTAAATTAAGTCCAGAAAGATTTCGGCAGAAATTTTATGAACATTCTCGTACAATTAAGAATACATGGAAAGATTTTACTTATGAGTTACGAAATTATTTTAATGAGTGGTTAGATGGTCTTAAAATTACTAATTTAGAAGATCTTAAGGACTTAATTGTTACAGAACAATTAAAGAAAAGTGTTTCCCCTACCATTCGTAATCACTTCATAGATGAATGGACCAATTTTATTAATCCAGATAAATTGGCTGAAAAATTAGATTCGTATGAGAATGCTAGATTCGGAATAAAATCTTGTATTGAAAACAAAAACGTGAAATGTTTTGAAAAAAGATCTTATTTTGATAATTATGTAAGCAAATTTAATGATCGCTGTAAAAATGAAAATTTCAAAAGTGAAGTAAGAGAAAACCGCGAATTTAAAAAGTTTCCTAAGAATGAGTGTTTTTATTCTAAAGAAAAGCGTAACACGAATTTTAGTTCTCGTAGTGATAAAAATAGCATTAAATGTTTCAATTGTAATGATTATGGGCACATTTCTAAAGACTGTCCAAAAGAAAGAAAAATTTTAATTTGTAGAGAATGTGGTGAGAGTGGACATACCCAACGGCATTGTTCGATAAACAAAGATAAAAATAGTTTGACGGTAAATGTTGAAAACCTTACCCCATTAAATGCTTATATGAAGGAAGCAAAAATAAATAATTCTGAGCATTCGATAAATAGCTTAATAGATACGGGATCGAGCATTTCATTAGTTAAGAATTCGGTTGCAATTAAATTAAAACTGAATATAATTCCGTTAAAGAGAAAGTTATTTGGATTTGGTTCTACTGTTGCATCTGCTTTCACTCTTGGGAAAAGTCAAGTGGAATTAAGAATCGATGACGTCAGAGCAACACTTGAAATTTTCGTTGTGAATGATGATACTATGGCGTTTGACCTAATTGTAGGAAGAGACTTTCTAGACAAAACAGAAATTGCTTTCGCACGAATTGGCTCCAAATTGCACATCTGGTATTCGAATAGTATTCCGTTTTCTGAAGTGGAAGTCGAATCGAAACATCAACAAATAAAACTAAAAACGGAAGAACCTATTATAATAGAAAAAAATAGCATAAATTTTATTCAGGCGAAAACAGAAAATATGAAAAACGGTCTTGTATTGTTAGAGGGAAAAGAAAAAAATTTCGATTCTGTTTTTGAAATTAAAAATGGTAAAACAGTAATTCCTATTATGAATAATGGTTCTCATGATATTAAGTTAAAAGAAAATCAGTGTCTGAGTAGGGTAACTGATATATCGCAGGATTGGAATTTAAATTCTGAATTTATTTTTACATTTAATTATCCGTGTAATGCAACTGAAGATACAATATTCACTGTAAATAAAGATAAATGCGCAATTAAAATAAATGATATTAAATTTGATAAAACTATTCCTTATGATAAGAAATTGGAAATTCTGAAACTAATTAATGATTATAGAGATTGTTTTGCCATGAATATAAGTGAGTTAGGATGTACTACATTGACTAAAATGGAAATTAATGAAGTTCCAGGAAGCAAACCAGTTTGTTTACGTCCCTATAAAACAAATGCAGCTGAGAGAAACTCTATTAAAAATATTGTTAAGGAATGGAAAGAAAACAAAATAGTTTCCGAAACAAGATCACCTTATGCCAGTCCAGTATTGTTAGTTCGAAAAAAACTGGTGAGGATAGACTTGTTGTAGATTACAGAAAATTAAATAATCAGACAGTTAAAGATAGGTTCCCTTTACCCAGAATTGATGATTTATTAGAATGTCTTGGTGAATGTAATATTTTTACGACATTAGATCTAGCTCATGGTTATCTCCAAATACCATTAACTGAGGAAGCTAAGTTAAAAACTGCTTTTATTACCCCAGATGAAACAGGTCAGTTTGAACGTATGATTTTTGGTTTGGCAAATGCACCTTCAGAATTTCAGAGATTAATGTATCAAGTATTAGGACCATTGTTAAATAAGAAGGTTTTGTGTTATTTAGATGATATTTTGATACCAGCGAAGAATTGGACTGATATGATTGAACGAATAAAAGAGGTATTTGACAAACTTAGATCTGCTAATTTGACTTTAAAATTGTCAAAATGTGAATTCGGTAAAAAGGAAGTAGAATTTTTAGGATTTATTGTTAATAGAGAAGGAATAAAACCAGGAATGAGAAAAATTAGATCAATAAGAGAATTTGCAACTCCTAAGAATATTCATGATATTCGTAGATTTTTAGGTTTAACTGGTTATTTTCGGAGATTTGTGGAAAAATATGCACAAAAGGCAGAACCTTTATCACGACTCTTGCAAAAAGAAGAATCTTTCAAGTGGGAAGAGGAGCAAGAGCAGTCTTTTCGATTATTGAAAAATAGCCTCACAGAGCAACCTGTGTTAGCCCATTATAACCCTCAAGCTAAAACGGAAGTACATTGTGATGCAAGCTCTAGTGGTTTAGCAGGTATGCTTTTACAACAAGGACCAGACAATAAATGGCGGTTAGTTTATTGTGTCAGCAAAAAAACAACTGAAATTGAAAAGAAGTATCATTCAAGCAAGCTCGAATTAATGGCCATTGTGTGGACTCTCGAAAGATTAAGGCAGTATTTATTAGGCATAAAATTCAAAATAGTGACAGATTGTCAAGCACTGATGTACATGAATTCAAAGAAAACAAACAATCCTCAGATTGCAAGATGGTGTAATTTAATTCAAGATTTCGATTTTGAAATAGAACATAGGCCTGGAAAAAAATGGTTCACGTAGACGCAATGAGCAGAGCTCCAGTTTTTGAATCAGAAGATACATTGACATCCCTCATCGAAAATAAATTAGAAGTTTGTTTGACCTTGAGTGAAGATGAACAAATATTGATGATACAGCAAGCTGATCCAGAAATACGAAAATTAATAGAAATATTCAGAAAAAAAGATCAGGATAGAACAAAAGAAGAAAAACAGCTTATAAGAAATTACGTGTTTAAGAGAAATAGATTATTTCGATGCATAAACGAAAATGGAAAAGAAAAATTTCTCTATGTTATTCCAAAGAATATGAGAAAAAGTACAGTAATCAAATTCCACGATCTTATGGGACATTTTTCTGTTGATAGAACTGTTAATAAGATAAAAGAATTGTATTGGTTTCCTTATATGAAACGTTATGTACGAAGGCACATTTCAAAATGTTTTGAATGTTTGATGAACAAAACGCCGTCAGGAAAACAGCCTGGCTTATTAAATCCAATTAAAACAGGTCGTAAACCTTTTTCAATTATACATATGGATCATTTAGGACCTTTTGTTAAGAGTTCTAAAGGTAATCAAGAACTTTTGGTCATGATAGATAATTTCACAAGATTTGTTCCAATTGACTCCAGTAAAGAGTACGTCAACATCACATGTGCTGAAGGCTCTGAAAAAGTTTGTAAATACTTATGGTCTACCTGAGAAAATAATAACAGATCGAGGAACTTGTTTCACTTCGCATCAATTTCAACAATATTGTGCTGAAAATGGTATACATCATACACTCAACTGTACGAAGCGACCATGTGCAAATGGAATGGTTGAAAGAGTTAATAGAACAATATTGTCTACCATAACAACTGGTATGGAAGATCAGAGTCATAAAGACTGGGATGTTAAAATACATGAAGTTGAGAGAAACTTGAACAACTTTGTAAACAAGTCAACGAACAAGACACCATTTGAATTGCTCCATGGTTATTCTCCACGATTCAACGATGGAATTTTGAGAAAGTTAGCTGATGAAGAAGCTCAGAGTTGGCAAGATCCATCTGTAGTGCAGGAAGAATCTCGAAGACAAATAGAAGAAAGTCAACAAAAAATGAAGAAGTATTATGATAAAAAGAGAAGTAGAGCAATTATGTTTGAACGAGGAGAGATTGTCGTAATGAAAAGAGCTCCGAAATCTTCAGGCCAACCTACGAAGACACAATTTAAATACCGAGGCCCTCTTATTGTTACCGAGGTATTGCCAAACGATGTCTACCGTGTGACTCAGCTGGAAGAAAAAAAAAGAAAGGCCACTTCTACGCAACAACAGCTCACATTAGTCAACTAAAACCATGGCTAAATGAACCAGATTCGGATGAAGATAGTGATATCGATAGTGCCAATAGTGATGATAATGACTATTCTTTGAACAATCCGAGACGCAATCCACATAGATCCACTCGCAAGGACTAAAGTTGAATGAGGGATCCTAAATGGTGAGATCTTTCCAATTTTATTTAAAGAAAAACTTGTAATTTAAAGGCAATGAACTTATCATAAACTATTGACTCTAAAAATAAATAACATTAATGATAATTTACTGTATGCTGAAATATTCATCAAACAATATGAAAGTCTGTTGAATTTATTCTGTGAATGATTTAATATACCTAAGTTCATTTAAAGTTTTGTAAACTTTTGTTGTAAGTAATTTTATTAGAATTTAGAATTGTATCAAGAATTACTAGTGGAAAAAGTGTATTATATATATTATAGTTTTTTTTAATCTAACATAATAATTTTTCTACTTTTAATGAAAGATGTGTATTATTAATGATTATAATTGCAGTAATTGTTTGTGTGAATGAAAAATAATGTTAGTTACGTAGTTAATAATTTTATTTAATCTGCTGTGTTTGATTTTTAATGTTAATTTTGTTGTATTAATTAGTAATTGAATATTAATATACCAATTGAGGACAATTGTAAGGTCAGTCTGGCCAAATGTGAGCAATGAAAAATCGCCACTAGAGGGCGAACACAAAAAAGAGTAAGTTGATGTACGTCGAACGCGAGATGCGGTCAGAGTTTTGGCGAAGCGCAATGTTCAATAAAGTTGTTATTTGTTACTGAAACGCAGTATTTTCATTTAAAACGTCCTGACATGGTTATAAGTATGAATAACCTTAAATGATAAATTAAGTAAAAGTACGTAGGCTTTTTTTATTTTTTTAACAATATATATATATATATATATATATATATATATATATATATATATATATATATATATATATATATATATATATATATATATATATATATATATTAGAAAAAAGCCATTATAATTTGTTAAAAAATCATAATGTCTTCAGATGAAATAAATATAATGCAATTAATGTTCCTCGATATCAAAATTCTTATCAAAAACACTGGGCATTTCCGAATAATAAATGATGCTTTGATTACTCGATTTGGTTGCTAAAAATAATCAGCTTTTTCTTGGTTTAAATTATTTCAAGCGGTAAAATAGGTAAATTTTCGTCAGTAAGTATATCCGCCCTAGCGCTGTGTGTGATTTTGATATCGCATAGTATGCAGGTTAACTACCTGAGACTGCATTTTAATATCCAAAGCATAAACTGCCTCAGCGGAACACTCTGAGAAAGCCATACTTCCCGATCGCAACGGAAGAAAACTCCCAAGCACCCACTCTGCAGACAGAGAATCGGAGATCCAGCTCCTGAAGCTGAAGAGTGTCCTGAACCTTTCACTCTGGAGTGGATTGCGCTTTAACTAGGACATGTTGGGCCCAAGCACTGTTCATAATTAGCTATAAACACTATCATGGAGTTGTAGGGCAGTTGTGCAGGACATATGAGGTAAATTATCTGTAGTCATACTGCTTTGTATACAAAAGATCTTTTGTCTCTAAAAATCTCCCTATAAAAAATTAAAAGCACTGTCTGCCAACAAATTTCAGTTCGAATTTGAAATTTCATAGCATTAAATAACTCAAAAAACTTTTACAGAAAAATTTCCGGTCATTGAATTTTCGGGCACTCGAAATCCCTTAAGCAATTTTAATTCACTCATTTTTGAATAATGATGTTTGCATGCTGGTATAAATATGTAATGGAATGTCATCACACAGGCGAAGATCAATTTTTTTTAAGACAAAAATCATTTATTTTTACTTTTTAAAAATATAAAATAATATTCAGAAATGAAATTACTTTTTAATATTATATAATATTTGATCTTTTTTTTTTCTTTCTGTAACTGTTAACACAGTTTGCTTAGGACAATTTTAGGAAAGATAATTTTAAAGATCTTGATATACTTTCTTTTCAAACATGTTACCGACTTTTTTAATGAAATACGATGCATACTTTTCTTTGAAACATATCCTGTTTAAGATGATATCAATCATAATCATTTTAATGATCTGGAAAAATAATTCCATGGAAAATTATCATGTTTTCCGTGAAAAAATTTTATTCATTCCAAACTAAGTACTTTAATAGTTATGATTCATCGTTTTACTTAGCAAGGATCCCGCTTGTCCAAGTGGGCCATTCGATCTGAAAATTCCCCTTAAGCTACTATTTAAAAATAGTGATTTAAAAATGGACGATACGAAGCTTAGCATGTGAAATAAATTGTTCAGAGGACTCACCGGTCAGCAAAGGGCTCCGTCTGCGCCAGGGTGGTTGGGACCACCGCGAGGACGGCGGTCAGCTGCAGGCAGAGGAAGAACGACCCGCTAGCCATGCTCCAAAAGCGAAACTTCAGCAGAGTTGGACCTCGTTCTGGAGTGAAACTGAATATTCATGCAGCTGTTTTTATTGAAGATACGCCCCCTGCCACCGACAGCTCAGCCCCTTCGCCCCCACCCCTGAGATCGGATAAGATGACACTCAGTGGCAGCTCCAGAAGAAAGCATTCTGCAGTGCCAGGGGGAGTCTGCTCAGGTGGATAAATACTTTCAGAAGACTCAAGTAATAGTCTTACATTTGTATACATAATTGACACAATATTTAACATAAAAATAAATATGTATCAGATGTAAATGTATTTATTTTTACCTATGTAACATTTCTAAATATATATGTGCGACAATGAGAGCTGACTGCCACAAAACTCTCAATTCCTACTCATCTGACAGAAAAGATTACTCAAAAGCAACGCATTTCTCTTTGTGTTCTAATCTGAAAAATTATTAAATGCGCGATTTTCCCTCACACAGACCTTTTGATCCGCCGGGGGTCTCTTCTCCCCTCCCATTGCAAAGAGCTCAGGAGAGTCTTCCGCTCTTCTTATTATGATGTTAAAAAAAGTCTGTGTTAGGCAACTAACACACACTTTTATGTGCGTAACACATTAACTCTTACTAAATGTGTAAAATATACTAAGTTTAAAAATATATTTCATACATTTTTTTGTATCTATTAATTTCAGAATGTATTTTCAACGACAGTTGGAAATAATCTTTATTTTTTATTTTCGTATACTCTTTGTTTAATTTCTTCGAAATTATATTCATTTTAGATTACCGTGCATTTTTAAAGTCCAGATCAGCGGTCGCCAAACTTTTTGACTTCATGGATTCATAATTGAAATCTTGTGGACCACTAATAGGAAGTGTTAAATATATCTTTAAAAAATTATGATCTAAGAACACATAAAATGTGTACCTAGTTAACAAAATAAAACTATAAATTGTAACCAAATTTCGAAAGCTTTATTAATAAACCGTAATAAAATAAAGATTGTAAAGAGTTTAAAAGTATATTAAGCTTTTAACATTATAAATTCCTAGTGTGATGGATGTTCCTACTTACTTGAAATAAGATCGAATAAATATCATAAAATCCCAATAAATAACAAATAAAAGAAAATATGCAAAAATGATTAAGATTTAAGATCATATCTGTCTTTAAAAAAACAGCAATTTACCTATATATATATATATATATACAGAGGGTACTAACACATTTTTAGAACGATTTCGGGACCGTTTAAATAATATTTAAAATTTAAAGACTATTTTTTTAAATGTTCGATCTGATAGTCTTTTTTCTGGACTATAAGTCTGCATCGTTATTTCCATGATAGTAGAGCTTTTCGTAAAATTTCAAGGGGTATTGCTTTCCATTCCTCTTCCACTACATTCCAGAGTCAATCTATCATGGTGGGTTTGCGTTTAGAAGGAGCTCTTTTTAACAGACCAATGGCACAATAGTCCATAGGTGAAACATCAGGGGACTTCACAGGAATATGTTGAAAAGGTATATATGCAATACTTGTATTAGTCTTCATTTTTTCATAGGAATGCAGTGGTAGTTTTCAAGTATGACTTGTAACTTTGTCTTGATGAAGTTTCACTCTTTGAAAGTCTTTGGGATAAAAAAGTGGAATTTCTTCTGTAAATATTGGACGTAAAATCTTCTCCTGATAGTATGATGAGTTGATTTTAACATTTTTTTCTACTCTTTTTATTTTTAATTTCCCATTGTAGGAGAAACCTGCGACTATCATAAACCCCTTACTGAAACTTTCTTTACATTGACGGAACCAGGTTTGTACATTTTTTCTCCTCGTTTTCTATAGTAAATAGACTTTTTTTTGTTGCAGTCATTTAGGTAAACCCATGCTTCATCAAGTGTCACAATGTATTTCCATTTATCTCCTGCTAAATGGTTTTCATACAGGATTCTACAAAATGTTTTGCGTTGAGCCACATGCCTCGGCAAAAGCTGGTGAACATTATGTTTTTTAGCTTTTTTAAGTTGTAAATCTTGATTTATTATTTTATTTATTGTTGCTACAGATGTATCTAAAGACTTTGCAGTTGATTTCTGTGTTGGCGGATTTTCTATTGTTACCAGGGATTTCATTTTAGAAACATTAGAAACAGTAAGTACTTTTTTCGGATATTCGTTTGGAGTCTTCTTTCCATGTAGAAATAATGATTGACGGTTTTTACCTGTCCGATTAATAATGTTACTTATTTTGCACTTGGAAATTTTAATACCATGCATTTCACAACGTTTTTGAATCCTGGAATAAGAATATTTCTCTTCGGAAAGCGCAAAAACATATCCTTCAATCCACAGCTTGTTTACATGCTACATTTTGAAAGAACAATAAATTTAAAAGTAGCAGACGATGTTTCTCATTTCAAATAATAAGCTGTTGAAAAACATTTTTGTTCTAAAACATTTACTTTTTTAAAATTCTTAATCGAAATCGTTCTAAAAATGTGTTAATACCCTCTGTATATATATATATATTGTTACAAATTTGTAAATAATGATTATATTTGTCTTAAAATATCTCAGACAGATCAGAAATTCTCACATTTTGGGCAAAAATCGCGGTATTTAGACGTGTTGTAGTTTAAAAGCGGATTTCCTAATGATTTGGCGACTTGGCGAGAAATCGATACTTCTGGAAACATCCATCACCTAAGCTCTAGGACCAATATTTTTCGAGATAGCCTAGAAGCTTCCAGAACCTTGGCGAAATTGGTAGATTTCTCCGCCAAGTCAGGTATAAATACCGCAGCCCGACATGGAAGAGTAGAGTTTTGTGTAGACAGTCAGTTAGTGAAGACGATTAGTTGTGACTGCTAGTTGTTCTCTGTCTGAGGTATTTGAGACCTGTGATTAGAAGCTGTTTCTTATTGTATCCGACGAATTGTAGCTGTATAATTGTGATTGTTACAGCGGGAATTTCGTTTATCTAGTGAGATTTTTACGAATAAAAGTCTTGTGTTCATTAAGTGGTTGCTTTATTCAACTCTCAATCGACACGAACCCGTGGAGCTCGGTACAACTGGTGTCAGAATCGGGATTGAAGAGTTGGTGCAGCGTGTCACAAGAAAAATGGATTTGGATTTAATGAAAAGTCTTCTCGAAAAATTAGCGGAGCAGATGGCTGAGATGAAAACTGGACAAGAAGAGATGAAAGCTGGACAAGAAGAGATTAAAACCGAGATGATGAAAGAGATAAAATCTGGACAGGAGGAGATGAAAGCTGGACAAGAAGAGATGAAAGCTAGACAAGAAGAGATGAAAGCTAGACAAGAAGAGATGAAAGCTGGACAAGAAGAGATTAAAGCCGAGATGATGAAAGAGATAAAATCTGGAAAGGAAGAGATGAAAGCTGGACAGGAGGAGCTTAAAAAGGAACTTAAGAAGGACATTGTAAGTGTTAAAGAAGAATTCTCCAACATCATTCAGGAGAAGATGAATGCAATGGAAGATAAGGTAACTTCAGTAGAAACTAAAGTTCTGGAGATAGAAGAAAACGTGGAAGAAGCATTAGACAATATCAATAAAGAGATTGAAAGCTTGAAGAAACAAATGTCAAACAGACATGAGGAACCCAACGTGGCATTTGTGCCTTCCCTAGCCAATATTAAACTCTCAACATTTGATGGGAAATCATCCTGGCAAGTATACAAGACCCAGTTTATGATGGTAGCGGAAGCTAATGGATGGAATCCCCGAGCCCAAGCTTTTCACCTGGCGGCTTCTTTAAGAGGAGACGCGGCTGACATCCTCGAGACGCTTCCGGAGAAGCAGAGGCACGATTTCCAAGCCCTATCGAGTGCGCTTGAGCTGCGGTTTGGAGATAAGTGCACTAAAGAATATAGCAGACTACAGTTAAAGTCACGCTATCAAAAAGCGGGTGAAAGTCTTCAAGAATTGGCTGCCGATATTCAGCGACTTTCCCATCTAGCATTTTCGGACTGCCCAGCTGAGATACGTCAAGATTTGGCCCTCCATTACTTCATCGATAGTGTGCGGGATCCGGAGATACAGAAAACACTTAGACTTGCCGATGTCAAAGATATTGGATCTGCCCTAGTCTACGCACATAAGATAGAGGCTGCCCAGCAGGCCACGCGTAAAGACCAGCACTCAATCAGAGCCGTTTCTGCTATTGATACGAACTATGATCTAAGAAAGCAAATTGAAGATTTGCGGCGAAAATTACGTAGCTTAGAATTGAGTAAAGGTGGCAGAAACACGAAAATTCAGTGTTGGACTTGCGGTGGAGTCGGACACGTACGTAGATACTGTCCGAAAACAAAAGATGGTGGAATTCCTAAAATGGAAATACGTCAACGCAAAGAAACTCTTCATGGAAATACTGATGCATTATCAAGGAAACCGTGTAATGAAAGCTGCCGATATTGTTCTAGAGTAGAGAAAAACTATCAGCTGGTAAATCCTTCGGTACGCCAAGTTACTGTTTTACCTCCATCGAAACCAGACCCATGGAGTGATAAAGAACTTAGGGAAGCCCAAAAAGAAGACCCAGATATAAATCCAATTCTTGAATTGAAAGAATCTTCTAGTATGAGACCAAGTTGGCAGGATATCTCCACCTACAGTCCTGCTACTAAGCAATATTGGGCTCTTTGGGACTCACTCCATATAAGAAATGGTGTCTTATACAGGAAATGGGAGTCCGATGATGGACGTAATTTTAAATGGCAGCTTGTTCTTCCAAAATCAAGAATTTCAGATGTTTTGAAAGAATTGCACAGTAGCTCAACTGGAGGCCACTTCGGAGTAATGAAAACTCTACAGAAAGTTCGAGAACGCTTCTATTGGAGCAAAACGAGACAAGATGTAGAGAAATGGTGCCAATCTTGTGATGACTGTGCGGCACGTAAAGGACCGAAGAAACGTAGCCGAGGAAGGTTGCAGCGGTACAACGTAGGAGCACCTTTTGAGAGGATAGCATTGGACATTTTGGGTCCTTTACCACGATCCTCAAATGGCAACAAATACATACTAGTTGTCATGGACTACTTTACTAAGTGGCCTGAAGCGTTTGCAATCCCCGATCAAGAGGCGACTACAGTAGCCGAGGTTCTAGTGCAACAATGGGTTTCCAGATTCGGCACACCCTTACAAATTCATTCTGATCAAGGGACAAATTTCACCTCTGTTGTGTTTAAAGGAATGTGTCAAATTCTCGGAATAGACAAGACGCAGACCACACCACTACACCCACAATCGGATGGCATGGTAGAGAGGTTTAACAGAACCATCTTGAATAACCTCTCCCTTATGGTTTCCAGAAATCAACAAGATTGGGATTTGAAGCTACCGCTGTTTCTGCTTGCATATCGCAGTGCTGTCCATGAGACTACCGGATATACTCCTTCACAGATGCTCTTTGGTCGCGAACTTCGTCTCCCTTGTGATCTTCAGTTTGGTCGTCCACCGGATACATCTTCATCGCCAGAGGAATACCTTCGAGACCTTCAGGCACGTCTTGAAGATGTCCATAACTTCGCTCGAGACCGAATCAACCTGACGACCGAAAGAATGAAGACAAGGTATGACACAAGAGCGACGGGACATGAATTCCAAGAAGGTGACAAAGTTTGGTTGTGGAACCCGATTCGACGTAAAGGACTTTCTCCAAAGTTGCAAGCCAACTGGGAAGGTCCCTACACAGTCCTAAAAAGACTGAACGACGTCGTGGTTCGTATAAGAAAATCATCTGCTTCAAAACCAAAGGTAGTACATTATGATAGATTAGCTCCTTATCGTAATGTAGAGTAAAAATCAGTAGACCATGGTCTGTTTGTAAATAGTATAGATAATTTTAATCTTTTCTATTTTCTTGTATTTTTAGTGTATGTAATGTGCTCTGTATCCTCTTGAAATGTAAATTCTTTTATATTAAATTTAGCCTCCTATCAGGGGATTGTACTGCCCGGGACGTGCAGTCCTTGAGAGGGGGGCAATGTTACAAATTTGTAAATAATGATTATATTTGTCTTAAAATATCTCAGACAGATCAGAAATTCTCACATTTTGGGCAAAAATTGCGGTATTTAGACGTGTTGTAGTTTAAAAGCGGATTTCCTAATGATTTGGCGACTTGGCGACAGTTGGCGAGATTCTTGGCGACTTGGCGACGGTTGGCGAGATTTTTGGCGACTTGGCGAGAAATCGATACTTCTGGAAACATCCATCACCTAAGCTCTAGGACCAATATTTTTCGAGATAGCCTAGAAGCTTCCAGAACCTTGGCGAAATTGGTAGATTTCTCCGCCAAGTCAGGTATAAATACCGCAGCCCGACATGGAAGAGTAGAGTTTTGTGTAGACAGTCAGTTAGTGAAGACGATTAGTTGTGACTGCTAGTTGTTCTCTGTCTGAGGTATTTGAGACCTGTGATTAGAAGCTGTTTCTTATTGTATCCGACGAATTGTAGCTGTATAATTGTGATTGTTACAGCGGGAATTTCGTTTATCTAGTGAGATTTTTACGAATAAAAGTCTTGTGTTCATTAAGTGGTTGCTTTATTCAACTCTCAATCGACACGAACCCGTGGAGCTCGGTACAATATATATATATATATATATATATATATATATATATATATATATATATATATATATTTCTTAAAAACTCTACTAATTTATATTGAATGTATTTTATATTCAACTTAAATACATCCGTAAGACCACCTTTAGATGCTTGAACTGGTAGACATATGGCAAGAAAGAGAAACATGAGAAGAGTGCGAAAGCTAAAACAGTCCAGCTGCAGCACGACTTGTTTACCGTGGCGTTTTTCTATGAAGTAGAACTGTACAAGTAACTTTTCACCTGTTATTATGAATAGAATTACGTTTCGATGCATCTTAAAACATAATGAGTGAGCGTCATGTAAGAAAGTATGTTCCGTATTTTTCTGAGGACCTGCGAAATGTTCTGGTGGGCCACAAGTGTTCGGCGGACCACCACTTCAGCGACCACTGGTTTAGATTACCATGTTTCCCATGAGTAAAATGAGCTTCACATAATTTTTATCTCTTTAGAAAGAAAATTAATTTGTATGCTATTTGCTTTTTATGTACATGTTTTTATTAAATCTATATATAGAAATAAAAAAAATGTTTCTTTAACTATTCATTATTTATTTATTTTTTCATTATATTTCATTTTTTCTACCATTTACTATTTTTACTTTCTTTTGATTTTAATTGGTTTTGTATTGTATGAATCTGTATTCTGAAATTGAATTGTTTGCTAAATGCAACAAGAAATGCAACAAATGCTAAATGCAACAGAAAGATTGTTTTTAGAGTGGGCCATAATGAGCGTGAAAAATTTGTCACAAACTAGCTGCCACTACTTAATTTTTAATTTCCGTTTTCATTAATAACATAAAATAACCCTCCACACAGAATGGTCATTGGAATGAATTCGAAATTCATTGAAAACGACAGAATGAGTCAACTATACAAGAAGTGCTCGAATTTTCTATGAAACACATCGTTTTCACATAAAAAATAAAAGGAATAAAAATTTTTACGGGGTATCTGAGTCTTTCAAAATTTTTTTGGTAGTCAATTGAATTTACTTGAATTTTTCTTATTTATGATGTTGTGATTGTAACAATTCAAATATTTATAATGTGAAATACAAAAATAATTTATTTCTAAGATACTAAGGATATAGGTTTTGGCAAACCTTTACTCATTACTGAACGCTGCTTCGTTAGACAGATCGAGCTGAGCTGGCAGCCGAATGGTTAGCGCTCTTGCCTTCGGTTCAATAGTTCTTGGTTTCGAATTCCACCTTCGGTATGGATGTTTGCAGTGATTCTGAATCCACTTTAAGCCGTAAGTCCCCGTCTAAATAGCCCTCGTTTGCAAAAAATGACCGTTGAGCGACAAACAAACCCAGTCGAATAGATCGACTCGTTTATTTAATTCAGAGTTTTATGATGTCTGTAAATAGTGAGGAAAATGTTTTGGATCATCTTTGGGTGCAAAACTGACGCATGCGTCGGTGAAGCTGTTAGTTTTTCATTTGTACTATTTCAATTTTGCACTTCAATTTTTAATTTTAATACATGGAGTAACGGGAAAATTTCAAATAAACAACAGAGTCAAAGGGATAATAATGAATTCTTCTTTTTGGGAAAGTTCAGACATTTCCTATTGTATTCTGTTTGTCGCCTTTTGGATGGTTGTTTCTGCCAACACCTCACGTTGCGCAGGCGCAGTTGTGATGGGGAAAGCTGGGCGCCTGTTCGTTTTCAATTGTATTATTCAATCTTGGCAGAAAGCCTACATCATTAAACCAAAATATTCTTTTCTCTTAATTTTTTTTATACTTCGATTTTACTGTGATTGCAGACGAAAGTGTTGTGTCTCGCAAACACAACGAAAGAAAATGTAAAAAAAAAAATTTAACTCCATATTATAATTGATTTAAAATTCTTTTCCCAAGAAGTAATCTAGTGAAATATAAGCATGATTCAAATTTTTAACTATCCCAATTAGCGTGACGGTCCACTGTTTAAAAAGCGCTGATTAAATTATTCGTCATTATTTTGGCTCATTTTTATTTTATTGAGAGGATATTTTAAAAATATCAACTCAACACCCAAAGTGCTATCGGTGTCTGTCCCAAGCCACAGAGGGCGTTTCTTCACATGCAAACTGAATAAGCAAGACCTGTGTTTCCATTTCTGCTTCGATGCTCGGAATTCCGCATTCAGGTGTGTGTATCAGTGTCACGACAAAACCTCAAAAATGTCAATCATTGCGCAAATCTACGCGTTGCTTTGATATCTTTGTTAGTTCATATCTGGAGCTTCTCAAAGAATTAAGTAGATCGAGGTTTAAGGAAATTTTAGACGCACTGTTGCAGGCTCTCCGTCGCAAGGAGATGTGGAGCACACTGATTGGTTGGTTTGTTTGTCGCTCAACGGTCATTTTCTGCACACGAGGGCTAATTAGACTGTGACTTACGGTTTAAAGTGGATTCCGAACCACTACAAACATCCATGCCCAAGATGAGATTTGCAACCACGAACTGTTGAACCGAAGGCAAGAGCGCTAACCATTCGGCTGCCAGCTCGGCGTTGAGCTCATTGAAGTTGCGCTGCATTCCAGAACATTCCAGTGAAGCTGACGTTCTCATCATTTCCAAAAAGGTGCAGATTCTTCACAACCAAATAAAAAATGACAAACAATTTTTGTCCAAAACATACAGATCTTTGGAAAAGCCGAGTCCTTTCTTAAAATCATAA
Organism: Latrodectus hesperus; assembly: GCA_037975125.1. Taxonomy (NCBI): domain Eukaryota; kingdom Metazoa; phylum Arthropoda; class Arachnida; order Araneae; family Theridiidae; genus Latrodectus; species Latrodectus hesperus. The sequence continues at coordinate 11,561 of JAJQOW010001950.1, read as the reverse complement.
AAAAGTGAGAATTTCTCAGATTTTTATTGTAAAGTTTAAAAAAGTTTTATTTTTTGAAAATTGAATTAAAAAATATTTTGTTTATTTGAATTCCCCACTGATAAAGTGAGATTCCCTACAATAAGTGGATTTTGCGAATTTAGAAAACTTGTGTAACATACACGGGATGCGAACCAGTTCTGAGCAACGGGATGTCCTTCGAGCTGAGTTTTCCGGGTCTCCTCCCTTGCGACACCTGATCACCAACGATGAAGATATCTCCCGAAGAGCAGCTGACATGAGCAGCGAACGTCAGGTTGTCCACTCCGCAAACTCATCAACGTCTTAAAGTTTTTTGTTGTTGTTGTTGTTTACTAATGACACTTGGACAAGCCAAGCTCGCTATGCTATGCGAATTTAGTCGATTGGGAGCGTGTTTCGTTTTAATCAGAGCACCATGTAGGTGAAAGTGCAACTTTGCTCTACACACATGCCATAGGGACCCGTTTATAGGGTAGGCAACCATTCACACCTCATTCATACAAGGAAAGGACAAAGACAGGGTAGATAGAGAGAGAAAGTACATCCAGGCCCGAACCGGGATTCGAACCCAGGACCTTCTTATCCGTAGTCAAGCACGCTGACCACTAGACAAGTTGGTCAGCTTAAAGTTTTTTAAAGGAAGTAACGTACTAAACTAGTAACTGCACTGTAGTAAAAATTGTATAATTTGAATCAAACACGCTACATTAAAATCAGAAATAAGAAGAGTAATTTCACAGTGCCGAAATAGCTGATCTATCATTGCCGATTTAATAGCTCAAACATTTCCAGAAAAAACATTTTACAGAAAAAGAAACTGATTTTACGAATAAAATTTGTTACCTGACAGCCTAACAGACGTTACCAAGTCTTCCATCAGAGCTTTTACAAACGTGCGGCGAGTGAGGAAAACCTCAAGCACCTTCACCAAGAGACAGCCACGCAGGGGTCATCGACCACTGCCTAACAGTGGCTTTGGGTCAAAATGCACTTCGGAAAAAGGGAGAACGAGCATACCACCCTGTCTCAGGCCAGTCTGAGGAAGCAGCCGGGTGGGGTCTTCGAAGTTTAGAATCAGTGATTAAGCAGAAGACCCCCTCCCTTATACTGGACTAACCACCCCCCGAGTATACTTAGTGTACATTGTAACTGTGGCCTATTTAATGTTCCCCAGCCGCTTTTAGCGAACGCAACGGATCTTCGATTAAGCCGGGATTCGAATTCACCCACTGCCTTCTGAGGATGAGACTGACCCCCGAACCAATCAGACCATCGCGGACGCCTCGAAAAGAGGAATGAAAAAAATGGCAGCTATCGAGATTCTCATATCAATATCAAGCACTTTACAAGAAGTCTGCCGACCAACTTGTCTAGTGATCAGCGTACCTGACTGCGGATAAGAAGGTCCTGGGTTCGGGCATGGATGTACTTTTTCTCTCTCTATCTATCCTGTCTTTGTCCCTTCCTTGTATGAATGAGGTGTGAAGGATTGCCTACCCTATAAACGGGTCCCTATGGCATGTGTGTAGAGCAAAGTCGTACTTTCACCTTCATGGTGCTCTGATTAAAACGAAAGACGCTCCCAATCGACTTAATTCGCATAGCATAGCGAGCTTGGCTTGTCCAAGTGTCATTAGTAAACAACAAGAAGTATAGTTGTTGAAGAATATTTGTGATCATGCCATGCTGTGCTTTTAATGCTAGAAAAGCTATATTCTCACTGAAAACAATATTCTTAAAAATATTTTGAAGAGAGAAATCAACAAAAGCAATTTGTTTCTTTATTGATTTACAATAATAAAAGTCGTATGAATGCAGTAAAGTGATAAAATACTTTTTTGTTATAGTTCTAGTTAATAAAAAGAAATTTTAGTAAAAATAATTTCCTCTAAAATTACCAAGTTAATAAATCTTTCTACTAATAATAAACACGAAATTTGGGGAAAAAATGTTAAATCAGATGGAAATTATGCTTTTCAATGATTCGATGGGAGTTGTTTTACGCTATATTAAAACTGTCTACTTGAAAAAATAATTTTAGAAGCATCTAGAAATTTTTTAACATCCACTTAAAAATAAGCAAGTATATAACAAAGAGACAGTTTGAATCAAGGCTAACATTGGTTCAGAAAGTAATGGAGATGTGTTTATTTTCATAGGAATTTACATTAAGAATTCCTGTAAAGAATTAGCACTCTTTACTTCAAAATTATTAATTCTTATTTCATAAAAATTTCTAATAAACATATAATCATTTGAAAAAAATAATATTTAATTAAAAAAAAGATAAATCTTTTACACATACATGACCCATAAGAGTTGTAGACCATTGTGATTACGAAAAAAATTATTAAAAGAATATATTGTTCTCTTCGACATATTGACACAACTATAAAAAAATAGCAGTTTAAACTTTGGAAAATAATTTATAATACAATCTAAATGAAGATACAATAGTGAACGTAGATTTGTTATTGTTTTACTTAACGTCTTACAAGATAAAAAAAAAATGGCTGATATCACATACATCACACGAACTGCTCTTCTCATGTACAGTAAGCAATATTCCCGTGTCGGTGGGGGAAAAAAACCAGAAAACTCTCAAGCACTCACTCTGAGAGACGGGCAAGCGGAACGCACAACCATCCTTTCCCTTTGATCAATAACGATTGGAGTTGAATCTGGGGCTTATATTTCTCACACAAGACTTCTAGGGCCGCGGTGACCTGGTTGGCGTCGTTCTCCTTAACGGAAAGCAGTGAGTTCGAATCCCAGATTAACCAAAGATCCGTCGTGTTCGCTAAAGTTGGCTGGAGTACGTTTAATATGTTGTGGTCGCAATGTCCTCTAAGTGAAATGATATCTTTGGGGTAGTAGGCCAAATATTGGAGATTTTCTTCTTGGTCTCTGCTTCAAAATCACGAAGATTTCCCCCGGCCGCTTCTATCTAACTAGTACAGCCCAACTCAGGACTAGGTACAGGGAAGCATGCTGGTGCAACAAGGCTCAATATATGGCACTGTGCACCGGATAGTGTTACAGCTTAATGCATTGCTCAGCTGTCAACTTTTAATACCCTTCGGAGAAGATTCTTCATAGATATTAAGCAATTTATAGGCACATCCAAGGAAAAATTCCTACAACTATCCCAAGTTGAAAGGCAGGCATTGCGTAACAACAACAGCTATCTCCCATTCTATAAAAATGTTTCCATAACGATTCTTTTTTATTCTGCGTTATTTATTACTTTTATGGTGGAGTTCAACCCTCTTATAATCGTGGGGATTTATTTGCTTCGTATTGTGCCCATTAGGCAGAGATGATTCAATATATCAAGTTTTATTTCGTATAATTGACAGGGAAACAAGCATGTTGGGCTGGTCTTGTTTAATGAATTTTAAATGAAAGGAGATGTTGGACTTCAAAGTAGGAACTGAAATCAAAATCAGTTAATTTCATTCAATATAATTTATTTTTTAAATTTTTGATCTTTTTATTTACTTTAACGTAATGTTTACATTTCTTCTTCTTATTCAGTTTTTGCAAAATCTGGGCAGAGACGATGTATAAGAAAACGAGTCTTGTCAAGGGAGGATTCTTCTTTTGCAGGGTCTTCTGAGTCGCATGTTGGAAAATATGAAGAATTGTTCAACACCCAAATTTAACTTTCAGCGTACTTCGTCAAGGACTCTTTAGTTCCCTCGTCGAAGTACGCACTTTTTGTCATTTTGGTCCCAAACATCACATTTGAAGTATTTACAAATGTTACTGATATTGGTTCATTTATTTCAGCGTGTCAGGTGCTTCCAAACATTTTCCTTTTCCAAGTCACCTTTTAGAGTCTAACACTTGTTGGTTTATAAACGCTGAAGATGAATGAAGGAAGAAAAGCTAAAAAATCGCCAGTCCAAACGGATTCTTCTGAAGACACTGACTTGCAAGCAGATTCCAGGTGAATTCACGTGACATATCACGTGAATTCCCCTCCTGCGTATAACTGGAGTAAGCCTTCGATTCGGTTTCACATATCGATAGGTGAGCGTGCATTTCAAATCCATTCTTTCCACAATTTCACAATGAATATCTTGATGCAATATTTGATTTCGCGTTTTCGTGTTAAGGTGCAAGGAGTGAAGGTGTTAAGGTGCAAGGCTATTTCAAATTTGCACTTCAATTTTTAATTTTAATACATAGAGTTACGGGAAAATTTTAAATAAACAACAGAGTCAATGGGATAAAATAAGGAATTCTTCTTTTTGGGAAAGTTCAGACATTTCCTATAGTATCTGTCTGTCGCTTTTTGGATGGTCGTTTTAGCCATTTTTAATTAGATAAGTGTAATAAATTTTTTCACATAAGCGGCATGATAAAATGTATGTGAACCCATGTAAATAAATGTTCCCCCAGATAATAAATAAGAAACGCGATAATGGCTTCCTTTTAAAAAACAAGATTCAATTTTCAGAAACTCACCAATCGTTGCGATCGGTATCAAGCTTCCCTAAAGCACTAGAGAGGAAATTTTTTATTAATGGTGAATATGCAGAAAAATATAAGCACACTATTAAGCGTAATTCATTTTCTTATCTACAAGATTAACGTTCTCGAGAAAGAGTAAGGTTATGGTGCAATTTCAAGAAGCATACATTCTGCTCCAATTGAATGTTTTCCAAAGGAGTTCAGAGACTTATAAATGCAATATCGATATGTCTGTGAATTCACTGTCAATTGATTCCGTACTTCGCATCCAATGAGGTTTTTGAGCTAGAACTCAAGTGTTGGTTGATTGTGTGTGGGCTAAGTTGCTGATTTTATTGCGTTTCCCATCACAAAAGTAGTCAGAAGCTTCGTAATGCTCCGTCCACCGGCGTGGTTCGAGCGTACTTATGGTAGTGTGGTCATCTAAAAATCGGCTACTATCGTACATTCTCGATTTTTACTCATGGTTCACTTAATAGTAATTCTATCCGATTTAAATTATAATTTGGAATCTTAAGCAAAAGGTGCATTTAGTGTTCAACTATAGGTTTATTTAGCCTAGATATTGTATAAAGTGCCGCCCGCCCTATCTAGTGGTCAGAGTCCCTGACTACGGATAGGGAAGTCTTGGGTTCGGATCCCGGTTTGGGCATGGATGTACTTTTTTTTTCTATCTATCCTGTCTTTGTCCTTTCCTTGTATGAATGAGTTGTGAAGGGTTGCCTACCCTATAAATGGGTCCCTATGGCATGTGTGTACTGAGGAAGTCGGACTCCACTCCAAAATAGGGTTCAGTTGAAAAAGTGGAGCAGCGCACCCCATGTTGCCAACCTAGCTGGCACACGACAACAACAACAACATTGTATAAAGTAAGTAAATTTTATTTTGCCTAGACATTATATAAGTAAATAAATAAATTTTCTATGATGTTTCAAAATGTATGTATTTTCTACCGCGTCTTATGAATTCAAAGTGCATTACAATTTATATGGTGACATTTTTTTAAAACATTTAAATGCATTTCGTTGTCCATGAGTTGATGCGTTTTTAAAATTGTTTTATTCCGAACTTCTAAAAAATGAGACTACCACCAACGCTGCTAAGAAAATGAGTTAAAAATATCCACTTGTTTCTTAATGTTAACACTTTTTTATAGTATTTGTTGACTTCATCAAGCGAAAATGACTAAATTCATCTCATACTAATATTTCTTTGCTAAAGAAACATTTACTATCTTTTTACTTACAAACAAACGTAAGTTAGGTTCGAAAATTGAGTTCTATTTTGTAGGGTTTACAAAACTTAAAAAAAAATGGTGGAATTCCTAAAATGCTAGTGAAAAGTTAAACTTTCTGAGCCTTGTTTCGTTGTTGTTAATCATACTTTAATATTTATTGATTGTAAAATCAAAATTATGGTAAAATGTCAGTTACTAATTAAGTTTTATTTAAGTTTTCTGTAGAAATATAATAAGAGAATGTTTAAGTTTTGATTTAATTTACTATATCTGTAACCATCTAATTTAATAAGAATCTCAGTACAACAATCATTATAATATGTAAGATTAAAAAAAAAAACGAAAATATACAAAATATGAGCGTCTTTCCGTTAAAAGAAAAATAAATAAATTATTTTAAAGTTATAAAATTTTTTGTCTATACAAAATCTTTACCAACAATTATATAAACTATTTAAAGAAAAACGTTTGGATTATGAGGACGGATCCCTAGAAACGATTAAATATTGATCTACTTCAAGGTGTGAATGTGTCTCGTAAGATTTTTAATTTATTAAAACAAACTCTAGAGCAGAAATATGTTTATTAACATTTTTCACTTCATCTTCCAAATAAAAGAAGGCATGTCGTCAACACGGCCTCTGAAGGATGGTGAAATGAAATCATTCCAATCTCACCAAAAGTGATCAGCACGGTACCGTCTTGTCGACAAATCTTAAGCAAAATTTGTTATGAATGTTACAATATACAAAGCTAGTTCAAATAGAAAATACAAATAATGACAGTACAATTCTAAACGGATTTGAAAATTAAAAAATGAAAAATTTGCAAGTTGAGATTGATAAAGAGTAATGTACAAAACAAATGACATGGTTCCATATTAATTTATAAGGAGTAATGAGTTGTGTAATTAAATCAAACAGATAAGATAATGGCAGACAAAACATTATATAATAAATACAATTCCTTAATGTTCATAATTCTTGAGTTTGCATATGGATTATAAGAATTCATTATTTTTCTACTGAACCCATGCAAACCATTTATTTAAAGGAAATAAATGAGCAAATATAGTCAATGCCTGTAATTGACTTCAAATGCTCACTGGAGTCACTTAACAATTGTCATGCTTAAAAAGTTGATAAAAAAATGTGACAAATTATTCTGTTTCAAAAAATACAAAGTATATTGAAATATGTAAAATGAAACGCATAAATTGTCATTTTTTTAAGAAAATTAAGTAAAATGATTTGAATGACAGGTAAAAATATAGGTAAAAAACGTAATCAAATGTTGCAAATAGTTTCAAAGGGAAATTAAAATATTAAGCTCTTCTTAATTTATGTGCCTCGTAGATTTTTCACAACTTTAAAATTATTTTTTCCTTACAAAAATTTTAAGAAAATCAATTTTTCGCATGGCAACACTACAAAATATTTACATTACACAGTGAAGATGAATATTTTCATTGCTCCAAATAATCTATACTTTTTTTTAGAATTAAAATGAATTTCATCAAATAGGTTGAATTAAGCAGAGTGACTCTTGTGAACAAAACACTTAATCTGTTGTTAATAATTTGTTAATTGTTTCTATGATTTAAAAAAGAAAAAAAGAACTGAAACCGTTTTTTTTTTTTTTGTACTAACAAAACAGCTGAGCATTGTGCTGCAGTTTCCTGCGCATATTTCTTTTTATTTTGCCAAAAATGCATTTCATCCAAATCACCGCAACTTCTCTCTTCAAAGTATAATTTTAAATGTCTTCAAAACATCCGCACGAAAACAGAAAATTCATTTATTTGGGAAATTTACAGTTGCCCTTTTTTATTATTATTAAATGCTCATTTCCCCACTGAACTGTTTCCCTTATCTCACAAACTCTTTGGGCACAGGTGCCGTATAATCCATGATTCCAAATTCTCAATTTTTTTGACGATGAAGAAATGTTGCCAAGATGACGTATCGTGACGTGCGCGATGACGTAAATGCAAGCGTTAAAAAAATTGAATTTTCTGCATAATTCTTATAGGTCTCCATATGTATGACGTAACAAAAACAAGGTTGCCAGATACATAAGAAAATCTGCCAAAAAATCGCCAATCTCTGAATTTGGCGCATGGATTATACGGCACCTGTGCCACTCTTTGGAATGGAGTTTCGCTATAAATTGTGTGTTTGTATTTCTACGTAAAAGCGAAGATTGCAATTCATTTATAATTCACAAGTCAATTTTTGATGTTAAAAATTTATTTGAATGGCGTAATATGTATCGCGAAAGATAATTGTAAGATATAACACGCGTTTTATTCTATTTCATTTTAGGGTGCTTTAATATAACTTAAATCAACTAAATAGTTCAGTACACACAAAAGAAATTTAGATGTTTGCTTCCTTAAAGATGAGGGGAATAAAAGAGGCAGAAATGATAGTTTGCTCATTGAGAATCGGAAGACGCGAATGAATTTCCGGAATTATTTTCTGCGAAAAAATGTGTGTCTGTCTATTTTATGACACACATCAGCAATGCATTCGCAAGAATTGATTCCAGAAGTGTGTTGTGATGAGATCCTATCAGAAAGATGGACTTTTCGAGAACAGACTCGTCAATTCCCTTAGCAAACAATAGTAAGATATTTCTTTTCATTTTTGCATTAATACTTTAATTTGCAGCCGACCTATGGCAGTGAGGTAAGCGTCTCTAACTTCGAAGCAGCAGGTCCCGGGTTCGAATCCTGGTTCGGGCATGCATGTTCTTTCTCTTTCTGTTTGTCTTTCTCTATCCCCCCATTTCCGGGGTGAAGATGGTCCACCCGTTTCGTGACCCCACTGCATGAAATGCCATCGCCCATTATATAGCGCTGAATAGGAATATCCCAAGAGCATTAGAAAAAAATCTTTAAGTTCAATCCCCGCGTCCGAAGTGCCAACATGGGAAGAGAAAGAGATAAAATGAGGAACCAAAGTAGATGATGCGACTGATCACTAAAGAAACCATTCATCTTATGCAATACGATTTGTCTCTATTGAAAGGAAAAACCTCAGTGTGAGAGACTGTGATAAATAGAACTAATATATAACACATATTGAAATATATACATAAAACGCATAGTAATTTCAGTATGATAATATACATATAGTGCAATATATCCTATGTAATACTTTCAGAGTATAAGAGTATTTTTATAATCTTGGAGAGTTTTTGGAGTGCCATTAACCACAGCATTCCAACCCATACACACAAATAATTACTACAGTAATAATAAATATTCCATTTTGACAAACTATTTCATAGGACAGAATACGTTTTTTCTTGCCCCTCCTTTCGTCAACAGTAGACTCAAAATTGCTGCCATGTTTATAAAAAAAATGCAACGAAAATCGTGCAAATAAATGCTTAAATGCATTGAAAAATGTTTGCATTACCCCAGTTCTCATCAAAATAGGACAAAATGCGTGATGGATAATATTGACAACTGATGCTGATATAAAAGAATAGTATTTATGTTGCGCATTTGTTTGTTTTTTATGCATTTCTCGTCACTAGTAATTTTTTAAATGATGTACATTCTACAATTTCACAAATTCGTTAAAACATATCAATGTACAAATTAACAAATAGATCTGAATGATTTAATTTTAATGAGTGTAGATGAGATCAGTTATTTCCGTACTCAGTGAAACTGACCGTTGTGTGGAATGAGAATAGATTTTAATGCGCTCACACACACTAAATGGCTGATGTTTCTTTCAAATTATATTTTCAACCCAGTGTTGAACGCTAAATATAGAAGCTACGGAATTATTTAAACCAACATCCACTGTCAACATATATCTAAGATAAAAAGATAAAAACTAAACCCATACTTTTGATTGAGAAACTGAAGCAAGTTTTTCAACGGTCATGCAAGATTCTTAATTTATTGCTTATTTTCATGTTACAGCACAATAAATGAAAGATCTGTCAGTACAACTGCGCAAAGCAGCATAGCCATTATTTAGTAATGTGCAAATCAGTTCAAATTGTTTGACATAAAGTTTCCAATAGAGAATAAAGTATCATTTGTTTTGGATGGTCTGGACAAAGATTTTTGTTGACATCGAAGAGTGGAAGACAGTGGTTTGGAAGACGCTCAGAATTCTGTCAGCTGCCTTTGTTTGTCTCTGGCGAATCACAAGGGATGGCCGCAGGAAGATGAACGATGAGGCGAAAAAAATGCAATTTTGAAGTCAGCCAAGACTTAAAATCAGTTTGTAGAACTATTCCACGCCAACTGTTTCACGAGATCTAAAACAAAACCGCAACACCATAAGATTTAAAACAATAAAATGCACACACAATTTGTATAAATGCAAATATAATATACTATAAGAAAATACAAATTAATATGGAATAAAAGTTTTGTGTTTAATCGTATCTAATTAATTATGAATTATGAGACAAAAGCGATTCATTTCGGAAATTAAAAGTCACAGAAGACAATAATTGAAAATATCGAGCTGATCAAGAGAATTTGTAAATGTTAAAATACTAATAAAATACAATTCTTTATCTATAGCAGGGGGGCAAACTCTTTGATGGTCCGAGCCATTTTTCAAAATTTGAAATTTTTCGCGAGTCGCACTTAAATACATATTTAAAAGATAAGCATAAAAGGTTTTAAAAACACTTTTTTACAGAAATTATTTTTATTGAAAACATAATTAAAAGTACAAAAAATGGGCATTGATTTTAAATATTAAACACATTTATTTTACTTCTCTTGATAATTCTCTAAAATTTGATGAATAAATGGTGACATCACTTCTCCATAATTCTTTGAGATAAGTGTTTGGATTTCAGGAATTTTAAAGTGGAATAAAATGATTCCGTACGTTGTTCCTATTATTGAAATAATTCGACAAGCATCCTTTTCTAATGCAGGATACTTCAATTCTGGTACAAATTTCCAAAATTCAGTAATCGGCGTTGAATTATATTTTAACTGTAGAGCTTGATCTCTCTCTTCTTGCATCTCTATTAATTCTAACTCTCCAGATGCTTCTTGGGTCATAATTATATTGGAAATGAAAAACTCACTTTGAACTGTGTTTATTTCAAAAGGATTCAGAAAAAAATTAAAAGAATTAAAATATTTCGAATCTTGAAATCTCTATTTTGGAATTCCATCAATATTTCTTCTAGTTCTTTATATACTTGTTGAATTTTTCTTATTTAAAATTGGAAAAAAAATTTAATTCAAGGAAAGTGACAAATTTTTTTATTTTTAAAGCACTTTTGAAAAAGTTGTAATTTAGTTTGAAAACTAAATATGCACTGTGTGTGAGAGAGAGAGAGAGAGGTCAGACATTTTATTTACTCTCCAATTGTAAATTCAGTATTGGCAAATATTCCATGCCATCAGTCCAAAACATTAAGTCTTGTAATCATTCATCCTCGTCTTTATTCTGAATAGGTTATATTCGTTTCTTTTATAAATGCTGTTATCGATTCAAACAAATCTACAAATCAATTTAATTCGTTGTAACTAGATAACCATCTGACAATGCAAAAGAAATTAATGTCATTTGGAAGTTCTTCGTCCTTTAATTCTTCAAGGAAACTTTTGAATCGTTGATGATTCTTTGCATTGGTGGAAATATAATTTACAATGTGTAACACTCTGTTTTCATAACATTAGGATTTTTTAAATATTTTCTAACGAGAGGTTCTCGGTGAATTATGCAGTGAATCGGTATGAATTGTGGAATTTGAGGATCATCATTTAAAAGCCCAAAAAGACAAATTTTTTCACCCAGCATTTCTGGAGCTCTATCAGTTTCAC
>JAJQOW010001949.1:0-28494 GCA_037975125.1 Latrodectus hesperus | reverse complement strand
TGTAGGAGCCGTCCTACTAATAAATTCAAGTGGACTGTATATTTTAATAAAAACATTTATTCAAAAATATTAAAAAAGGGATAGCGGAAGACCGACGGCAGACCCGTCTGTCACCTTCCAATGTTACAGCTACTCTCTTACAAAATTACGTAAACAGCTCCTTCACTTGGGGTGAGTAGGAGCGCCATCTATATGATGATGGAGGTCTTAACATACTCCCCCGGGTTGAAATGTTAATTTCAAAACAATATCATGAATTTACATCGAAACATTATGTAATTTATAGTTCCAAATATGTGAAAATTCAAATGTTTAACACTTGACAACATAAACATTATACAATACAATAAACACACATTACAATATACATGATAAATATATGAAATGTATAATAAATATGAATAATAAACAGATTATTTTGTTGCATTTTCAACAGTGATCAATATTTTTTTAATTTATAGATAAAATGCATAAACTTCTGACGTTACGTTTTACAATTGTACCATTTGGTAACCTTACGTTTACAACTCTAATAGAGTCATTACCTGGAAAACCTGTTCTATTCTACCAATTAAATATTTATTAATAGGAAGATTATCTTATTTAATTAAAACTAAGGAGCCTATCACTACATTGCTCTTTTCAAACTGCCATTTTGTTCTTTCTTGCAAATTGCTTTAATAATCTCTTCTCCAGAGATCCCATATTTGTTGATTGGCCTTTGTTGTTTTTTTTTTCTTTTTTTCCATCTAATAAGATTACTTTCCTTTATATTAGTTAAATTGGGTTCGTTAATGCTTTTTAACTGTCTGCCAATTAAAAAATGACCTGGACTAAGTGTTTCGAAGTCATTGAAATCAGAACTTAATGGAGTAAGGGGTTTAGAATTTAACATCCCTTCGATTTGAATAACTATAGTTAAAAATTCTTCTAAAGTGAAGCTGTTATTTCCTACTATGCGCTTTAAGTGATATTTAAATGACTTTACACCTGATTCCCAAAGACCTCCAAAATTAGGTGATCTAGGAGGTATAAATTTCCAATCAATATTTTCATCCAAGAAAAAATTACCTAATTTATTATCAGGATTTTTCAGAATATCGTTAAATTTTTCATTTCTTTATTTTCCCCAATAAATGTCCTTGCATTGTCAGTGAATATTTTAGAACATTTGCCTCTTCTAGCGATGAATCGCTTGAAAGCAGCTAGAAAGGCTTCTGACGACAAATCAGTTACGATTTCAAAATGAACTGCACGAGTAACTAAACAGATAAAAATTACTACATATACTTTATTAAGTGTTCCTTTTCTTTGATTTTTAAATCTAACATAGAATGGACCGCAGAAATCAATACCTGTAACATTAAAGGGATAACTCTGTTCAATTCTTTCTTTAGGCAAATTGCTCATTATTTGATTCTGCATTTTTGGCTTGTTTTTAAAACATATCAGACATTCATGCACTATTTTCCTACACAGATTTCTACCATTAAGTGGCCAAAACTTTTGTCTTACACAATACAATAAGGACTGTGGATTGACATGCAAATATTTCTCATGATAAAATTTTAGGATAATTTAGTTTCTTAGACTTTGGAAGAATGATTGGATTTTTCTTATCTTTAATAAAATTTGAATTATTTAATCTACCTCTAACTCTAAGAATATTTTCTTCATCAATATATGGATTTAAAGATTTTAATTTACTTTTACCTGAAATGGGCTCATCTTTGACAATTTTACTTATTTCTTCAGAAAAGTCTTCATGTTGTATGGCTGTTACCATAAACTTTTCTGCTCTCTCAACTTCTGAAGACTCTAATATACCTGATTTTTTCTCCGATGGCGATTTTAGATTGTGTAGAAATCTGAAACAAAAACTTAATACATGGATTAATATTGTGTAATTGTTAGAAATTTTCAACAAATCGGATATAAATGAATTTTGAGATAGTGAATTTAAAAAATTAGAGTTCTTATTAGAAAAATTGTCAGTTTTTCTTTGTTCGTTTCCAAATGCTTCCTCATTGAATGAAGTAATGGATTCATTTGGAAAGTCATCTTGTAACAGAAATGTTGGTCCATGAAACCAAGTAGAATTCTGGATCAAGGAACTAGCATTTTCTCCTCTAGTAACCAGATCTGCCGGATTGTTCTTTCCAGGGCAATGATACCATAAGTTGTCATCAGTCAGGGCTTGAATCTCTGTCACTCTGTTGGCTATAAATGGTTTCTACTTTCTTGGTGAGCCTTTGATCCAGTGTAGCACAATCTGCGAGTCGGTCCAGAGGTAAACTTTGGTTGTAGCCTTTTCTTGAATGATCTTTTTTATTTTGTTAGCTAAGCGTGATGCGAGAAATGCTCCCATTAGCTCTAATTTAGGCAAGGTTAGTTTCTTGACAGGTGAAACTCGACTTTTCGAAACAACAAGGTTTACTTCTACCCCATTATGCTTATAGACTTTAAGGTAAATTGCTGAACCATAAGCTTTGTTGCTGGCGTCGGAAAAGCAGTGTATTTCCACATGTTTATTGAAGATATTGTCCAGGATAAATCTTGGAACTTTCAATTCTGCAAGTTGAGGAAGTTCCGTGCACCACTTAGTTTACTGTTCTTCTAAATCTGTTGGAAGCTTTTACTCCCAGGATACATTTCCCCGCCATAATTCTTGTAAGATACGCTAAATTCTTATGGTAAATGGAGTTAGGAGTCCTGTAGGATCGAATATCTTCCCAGCACTTCGTAAAATGAATCGTTTCGTATTATTCTTCGTTTTAAGGAATTCTGTCAGATTTTTCACTTCCACTGTCAGACAGTCTTCTGCAGTATTCCAAGCAATACCTAATATCTTCACTGAATTGGCATTCAATTCCACAGAAGAGGCTGGTGGGTGAGTAGCAAAGTATATATAAGTAGAAAGATAATAAGTGTATAAATTCTCAATTTATAGTTTATTGTAGATATAAAAATGTACATTTTAATTTTATATATATATATATATATATATATATATATATATATATATATATATATATATATATATATATATATATATATATATATATATATATATATATATATATATATATATACAGGGTGATTATAAAAAAACTTTGCCAACATCTGCACTTCTAGCGTCCATTCTATTTAACCGATCAAGATGATATTTCAAATATAGTTCTTTTGAGATATGCGCTCGAGATTCTGTGAATGGCAACACAGTGGCCCTCGCGGTTACAGTTATAGTGACAGAAACTCGAAATTTTCGAATGGCAACGCCTACTTTTTACCATCGCAAAATGTTCAGCACATGCGAAAACCCTAAATAGCGTTGAAACGGTACCGATATGTCCGAAAACCGACGTGTTATACACATACAAACAGTTCATCAAGGCGCACGGAGGAATAATGCATACGACAGAGACAAGACACTGCTCAATGATGAGAACACATAGAGAAAAAAATCTTTATTAATTTCAAACATTTTCCACATGAGTGCCATCACAGGCAATTACGCATTGCATGCGGGAGACGGTGGACAATGTCGCTGCACGTAACATGGCATGAGGGATGTTTCCCATCTCACGCCATATAGAATCCTTTAAGTCCGACAATGTTTGAGGATTGCACAGATAAACTCTGGATTTGAGATAGCCCCAAAACCAGAAATCCATAGGCGTCAGATCTGGGGATCGCGCAGGCCACGGAAAAGGATAATAGCGTGAGATGATGCGATCACCAAAATGCTGATCCAGGAGCCTTTTAACTGACCTCGCTATATGTGGAGGTGCGCCATCTTGCATCCAAACAATGTCATTGAGTGCATTCAGCCGACGCAACTCCTGGTGAGCCTTTGATCCAGTGTAGCACAATCTGCGAGTCGGTCCAGAGGTAAACTTTGGTTGTAGCCTTTTCTTGAATGATCTTTTTTATTTTGTTAGCTAAGCGTGATGCGAGAAATGCTCCCATTAGCTCTAATTTAGGCAAGGTTAGTTTCTTGACAGGTGAAACTCGACTTTTCGAAACAACAAGGTTTACTTCTACCCCATTATGCTTATAGACTTTAAGGTAAATTGCTGAACCATAAGCTTTGTTGCTGGCGTCGGAAAAGCAGTGTATTTCCACATGTTTATTGAAGATATTGTCCAGGATAAATCTTGGAACTTTCAATTCTGCAAGTTGAGGAAGTTCCGTGCACCACTTAGTTTACTGTTCTTCTAAATCTGTTGGAAGCTTTTACTCCCAGGATACATTTCCCCGCCATAATTCTTGTAAGATACGCTAAATTCTTATGGTAAATGGAGTTAGGAGTCCTGTAGGATCGAATATCTTCCCAGCACTTCGTAAAATGAATCGTTTCGTATTATTCTTCGTTTTAAGGAATTCTGTCAGATTTTTCACTTCCACTGTCAGACAGTCTTCTGCAGTATTCCAAGCAATACCTAATATCTTCACTGAATTGGCATTCAATTCCACAGAAGAGGCTGGTGGGTGAGTAGCAAAGTATATATAAGTAGAAAGATAATAAGTGTATAAATTCTCAATTTATAGTTTATTGTAGATATAAAAATGTACATTTTAATTTTATATATATATATATATATATATATATATATATATATATATATATATATATATATATACAGGGTGATTATAAAAAAACTTTGCCAACATCTGCACTTCTAGCGTCCATTCTATTTAACCGATCAAGATGATATTTCAAATATAGTTCTTTTGAGATATGCGCTCGAGATTCTGTGAATGGCAACACAGTGGCCCTCGCGGTTACAGTTATAGTGACAGAAACTCGAAATTTTCGAATGGCAACGCCTACTTTTTACCATCGCAAAATGTTCAGCACATGCGAAAACCCTAAATAGCGTTGAAACGGTACCGATATGTCCGAAAACCGACGTGTTATACACATACAAACAGTTCATCAAGGCGCACGGAGGAATAATGCATACGACAGAGACAAGACACTGCTCAATGATGAGAACACATAGAGAAAAAAATCTTTATTAATTTCAAACATTTTCCACATGAGTGCCATCACAGGCAATTACGCATTGCATGCGGGAGACGGTGGACAATGTCGCTGCACGTAACATGGCATGAGGGATGTTTCCCATCTCACGCCATATAGAATCCTTTAAGTCCGACAATGTTTGAGGATTGCACAGATAAACTCTGGATTTGAGATAGCCCCAAAACCAGAAATCCATAGGCGTCAGATCTGGGGATCGCGCAGGCCACGGAAAAGGATAATAGCGTGAGATGATGCGATCACCAAAATGCTGATCCAGGAGCCTTTTAACTGACCTCGCTATATGTGGAGGTGCGCCATCTTGCATCCAAACAATGTCATTGAGTGCATTCAGCCGACGCAACTCCTGGTGAGCCTTTGATCCAGTGTAGCACAATCTGCGAGTCGGTCCAGAGGTAAACTTTGGTTGTAGCCTTTTCTTGAATGATCTTTTTTATTTTGTTAGCTAAGCGTGATGCGAGAAATGCTCCCATTAGCTCTAATTTAGGCAAGGTTAGTTTCTTGACAGGTGAAACTCGACTTTTCGAAACAACAAGGTTTACTTCTACCCCATTATGCTTATAGACTTTAAGGTAAATTGCTGAACCATAAGCTTTGTTGCTGGCGTCGGAAAAGCATTGTATTTCCACATGTTTATTGAAGATATTGTCCAGGATAAATCTTGGAACTTTCAATTCTGCAAGTTGAGGAAGTTCCGTGCACCACTTAGTTTACTGTTCTTCTAAATCTGTTGGAAGCTTTTACTCCCAGGATACATTTCCCCGCCATAATTCTTGTAAGATACGCTAAATTCTTATGGTAAATGGAGTTAGGAGTCCTGTAGGATCGAATATCTTCCCAGCACTTCGTAAAATGAATCGTTTCGTATTATTCTTCGTTTTAAGGAATTCTGTCAGATTTTTCACTTCCACTGTCAGACAGTCTTCTGCAGTATTCCAAGCAATACCTAATATCTTCACTGAATTGGCATTCAATTCCACAGAAGAGGCTGGTGGGTGAGTAGCAAAGTATATATAAGTAGAAAGATAATAAGTGTATAAATTCTCAATTTATAGTTTATTGTAGATATAAAAATGTACATTTTAATTTTATATATATATATATATATATATATATATATATATATATATATATATATATATATATATATATATATATATATATATACAGGGTGATTATAAAAAAACTTTGCCAACATCTGCACTTCTAGCGTCCATTCTATTTAACCGATCAAGATGATATTTCAAATATAGTTCTTTTGAGATATGCGCTCGAGATTCTGTGAATGGCAACACAGTGGCCCTCGCGGTTACAGTTATAGTGACAGAAACTCGAAATTTTCGAATGGCAACACCTACTTTTTACCATCGCAAAATGTTCAGCACATGCGAAAACCCTAAATAGCGTTGAAACGGTACCGATATGTCCGAAAACCGACGTGTTATACACATACAAACAGTTCATCAAGGCGCACGGAGGAATAATGCATACGACAGAGACAAGACACTGCTCAATGATGAGAACACATAGAGAAAAAAATCTTTATTAATTTCAAACATTTTCCACATGAGTGCCATCACAGGCAATTACGCATTGCATGCGGGAGACGGTGGACAATGTCGCTGCACGTAACATGGCATGAGGGATGTTTCCCATCTCACGCCATATAGAATCCTTTAAGTCCGACAATGTTTGAGGATTGCACAGATAAACTCTGGATTTGAGATAGCCCCAAAACCAGAAATCCATAGGCGTCAGATCTGGGGATCGCGCAGGCCACGGAAAAGGATAATAGCGTGAGATGATGCGATCACCAAAATGCTGATCCAGGAGCCTTTTAACTGACCTCGCTATATGTGGAGGTGCGCCATCTTGCATCCAAACAATGTCATTGAGTGCATTCAGCCGACGCAACTCCGGTAAGACATAATTTTTCAGCATGGCTGCATACCGAGGGCTCGTTACAGAACATGTTGCAGGGCCCGTCGGGGTCGTTTCCTCAAAGAAGAACGGGCCCAGAACAAATGTAGCTGTAATGCCGCACCACGCAGTCACTTTGGCGTCAAATAATGGTACTGGCGCCACAGCATGAGGATTCGTCTCTCCCCAGTGCACACAATTCTTTGTGTTAATGCTGCCATTTAAGCTGAAATACGCCTCGTCCGTCCATAGTATGCGAAGTGGCCAGTTGTTATCCGCATCATATCGTAACAAAAATGCATTTGCGAAGTCCAGACGTTGTTGTGGGTCACCCGGCTCCAACATCTGGACGCGCTGGAACCGATAGGGAAACATGTGAAGTACCGAGCGCAAGAGCTTGCGGACGGTTGAGTTCGGAATATCCAACACGCGTGCTATGCCTCTTGCGGTTTCTGTGTGTCCTGCAGTCACTGTATGGTGCACTTCCATGACAACATCCTCAGAAACAGTTGGCCGTCCGGAGCGCTGTTTGTCACAAGTGCAGCCTGTATCTTCGAATTTCCGCACTAAATCACGCAGAGCTTGCAGAGTACATGGGCCGCGTCGTTGTCGATGATTGCAGCGATACACACGCAAGGCTTCCGCAGCGTTCATCCCATTTTGGTAATAGAGTTTGATCAATTCACCGCGAACTTTCCTAGGAAGACTCATATCGTCGGCATGTGTGAGTTCCCGAATGACGACTTCGCATACCCGCTTGGTATTTTATAGGTTTCCTACGCTGAATATCTGGCGACCGGCGTTCTGTGATTGGTTTCTTGACTCTGTCACATGCAAATTTATTGCGTGAGCCCAGATCGTGTTTTATTGGCCGGTTTTCAGAACTCTTTTTTGTGTTTGCTGAACACGTCCGTTTTTAGACATATCGGTACCGTTTCAACGCTATTTAGGGTTTTCGCATGTGCTGAACATTTTGCGATGGTAAAAAGTAGACGTTGCCATTCGAAAATTTCGAGTTTCTGTCATTATAACTGTAACCGCGAGGGCCACTGTGTTGCCATTCACAGAATCTCGAGCGCATATCTCAAAAGAACTATATTTGAAATATCATCTTGATCGGTTAAATAGAATGGACGCTAGAAGTGCAGATGTTGGCAAAGTTTTTTTATAATCACCCTGTATATATAGTGAAATAAAAATTGGGTAAAATATAAGAAAGTGATTATACACAAAAATTGACATTTTGTGTTAATGAGTGTTAACAATGCATAAACGTGATTCTCTTTTAATATTAAACAAATCAAATCAATATATTGCTAATATAATTATTTAAAATATTGCATACAGAATAATTAGATTTACATGCTAAATCGTTCATAATTTCACAGTTGGTAAGTAGTAAATCTGTACTTGTTTTTTACTTCACGTCTCTTTCTTTTTCAATGTTAATTTCAATATAAAATGATTTTCATAAAATAATTTGTAAATTTTGCTAAATTATTTAAATATTACTTAAAAGAATAACAAATTTGGCACTTGTGTTTATTTTCGAAATATAATGCAAAATAATATATTTCAAGCATGACAATTATGTTACTCATGTAATATGCAACAATACAGCTTTAAATGCAAAAACTTCGTAATTATTGTAATAATTTAAAATACCTTTCTTCTAATTCATTTAGTAATTTAATCCTCTAATTTTGGAATAAAATCCTTTGTTATCATTACGAGTTACATATAATATAAACATATAATATAAACAAAACGAGTTACATAAAATATAAAAAACTGCTTAAATTGGACCAATTTTGGCAGCCAAGCTTGGTCCTATATTGGCCGCCCAGATTGGTCCAATGTAGGTTGCTAAACTTAACCCTATCTAGGCAACACCCATTGGTCCTATATAACGAAATGTAGACAATCCAGGATTGAACCAATATAAACCACCAATATTGGACCAAGACAAAGTCATGATTAGCCAATATAGGGCCAAGCTATTTTGCTACTTGGGTATCAGCTCATAGTGAACCAATTGACAATGGAATACCAAACACCAAGTTCATCACAGAGGAACAAATCTCTTAACCTGAATTTATGAAACAATTGCCTTGCCGTAAGTTCACTCACAGCACTATCCCCAAACGCTTGACATATTCGGCGACTTGGTGCAGTTTCTGAAAAGCCCACATTGAAGTCATAAGGCAATTGGACCATGGTTTGCTGTATCAGCAGAATACCTGTGCCAAAGCACGCACCTCTTATTATGACAATGGGGGGACTACTGTTCTGTAGGTTCATAATTTATTTGAAATTTCTTATATTTTATAAATTCCATTTTTTTCTTTTGGTTTTAATTCCATTACATTGGGGAGCAGGGGGCCTCTACTCTGCTGATATTCTGTAATTTGGGCGAGAACCAGTATCTCACCATGGGGGCCATATTTATTTAAAATCAAAAAAGTTTTACATAGTTACAGGGGCACATACGCTCGCAGGCGGGTGCTGATTATAACATATAAGATTATTCTTGGTTAAATATATTCTGGTTACATATAATTTCTTTGCGTTTACATTATTTGATATATACAATTTTTAATTACATTCTTTATGAGTTTTCTATTTACAATATTATTATACTATATTTACATCAGTCTTTGTGGTACAGAACTCAGCTCGTTCCATATCTTAAAGGTGACTCATTGCCATACTTATGTTAGTGGTTAGTTTAGTTAGTAGTATAGAGTTTAAGTAATGTATATAAATTAATTAATTTTATTATTTAGGTTAGACTAATTTATTTAGAACTATTTTTGCGTGTTGGTTAAATAATTCGATTAGTATAAAAAATTTATTCGTTGGATTGTCAGCTCCTTTTAGTTTTTCAATATTGTTTGCCATAAATTTAATTAAGTTGATTATGTCGTTGTCTTCACTGAGATATTTAACGATTTTCATAATATAATTTGCGATGTTAGTGAAGTTTAAATTCTTTTGTTCATTATTATGTTAGGATTTTCATTTGTTTGTTGTCTTGGGAGACTAGGAAAGCTTCCTTCATTTTTTAAAGCAGCTGCGTATGATGGTTTGTTATTGTATTGTTGTGTATTTTGGGTTAGGGCATAACCTGCGTAACTTTGATTATTTCTAGTAGGAAGTAGTTCTATTTATCTTGATTTTTTAGGCTTTGGTATCTTAGGACATCCTCTATAGCTAGCTGGATTTTTTGTTGTTTTTTTCTTTGCAACATTTAGGATTTTCTATTTTTTTCCTTTTGTTGGATCTTATCACATTGAGATGTCTGGTGGTTATCACCACGTTTTACGCATCTAGCAGACATCCTGCAATTGGCACTTCCGTGCCCAAACATTTGGCAGTTGTGACATTGTGTTTTTGTATTAGTGTTGATGTATTTTTCTATTGTCACGTCAAAATATAATAATTGTTTTATATCATGTACTTTTTCATAATTATCAGATTTATCTAACTGCACTTGAAAAAGGAGCATCGGTCTATTTGTATCACCTCTTTTGGTTAGTTGAGCTATTTTAATAACATTTAATCCATATGTTTTTAGTTCATTTTCAATTTCTGATTTTTCGGTATCTATAGGTAGTCCTCTGATAACTATTTTATAGGGTTTTGATGAAACTGGGTTTATAATCCAATAAGGGACTTTCTCTTCATCTAGAAATTTTGTTAGAATCCTGTGTTCCTCAGGGTTGCTAATGTGTAATTTTAAATGCTGTCCTGCTGGTCTGCCAGTAACTGTAAAGTTTAGCTTTTCATTAATATATTTCATAAATTCTCCTAATTTTCTGTCTGTTTTAACACAGACAGCAGGTGGTTTTGGTATTGGATTATTGTTATTGTTTTCATTATTATTTTGGCTGTTACTCACGCCGTTATCCGGCAGTCTTTTATCTACGTCGGTATGTGATTCTAAAGAATCATATCGGTTCGAAGTTTCTGTATCATAATTATTTTTGCTCGTTCTTATTCTTTAAAATTTTCTTTTCCTACGATTTACATATGGGACAAATTCACTACCTTCCTCCGTTTCATTAAGGGCTGATCGAGCAAGTTCTAGTCGTAAGGCAAACAACATCGAACAAGATCCTTTGACACTTCCGGTTTTCTTCGCTATAGCGTGAGTTACGATTGATGAATGTGTAAAAATGTCTGTAATTCTTTCTTTGATTTCTGTTAAATATGTAAATAAAGCTTAATAATGACTGAAAATTACTTTTTTTGGTGAAAAATTATCTTTGTTTTTGGATTATTTCGTTGAATAGTGGTGGGATAATGATAACTTTCCAATATAAATGTAGAATTTGAGTGATTAGTGTCATAGAACAAATAATGCTCTACAAGAATGGAACTCAAAACTAAACAAAATAATTACAGGGAAACAACTATGTTTTAATAATAACAAAATGCTTGAAAGAAATTTCAATAAACGAATCGTTGAATTTAAAAGCAAATGAACTGAGGATTCGAGAATGAAACGAAGAAAAACTTGTCTTGAGATGGATTTACGAATTCGTAACACAATGATGGTTTTTGAAAAATTCAAAGATTTACTAAAATGTTTCTAAGCTTTAAACTATGCAATCAAATTGAATAATTCTTTTCAAAAATTTAATCTAAATTGTTTAATTAATGTTTGAATTAATGTTTTAATTTCGCATAATCGTAAAATGGTAATTTTACTTTATAATATTATGTAGTTAAACTTGACACATTTGAATATATTATTATATTTCCTTTATATAAAAATTGATGCATGTGTTAATCATTGAATTTCTGATATATGAGCATATTTTTATTAATAATTTTCATTTCACAGAAGTTGATTTTACCTTGAAAGGAATCTTGTCTATTATTTATTAAATGTGTGTAAAATTATATAATCTTAAACGCTATAATTACATCTATTTAATAGTATAATTTAGATTTTTTCGATTACATAAATATTAAAATTTTTTGTTTTAATTTTCCGGTGGTTATTGATAGTACCAATGTGACTAAGAATTTTTGTCTTTGATTTTTTAATATCATTTAATACATTGCTTTTTTGAGCAGTTACCATCGGTGTAATGGTTTGGAGAAAATTTCCTGTTCCTTCAGATTAAAGTCAAAATTCAGACAGTGTATCCTCTGGTGGCGCCATCTATCGAAGCAGTCTTAGAGTCAAGACGTATTTTCTCCTTTGTGGTGCTCTGATTAAACGAAAGACGCACACTTCAGACGTAATTTCGCATAGCCATCGGCTATCGAGCTTGGTTTGTCCAAGTGTGATAAGTAACTACAACATTGCCTCTTTGTATCATGCTCTTATCTATACATAAGGAATAAAAACACTCATTTTCAGATTAAAGCTTTTAATTTATTTTCTCATAATATTTTTAAAAAAGGAATTTTTCGTATAATGCTTTCAAATATGCAATAAACATTATATCAAAAAGCTATATTGTTTCATTACCAAATAAAACCGAAAATTATAGAAATCGATATTTTTTGTATTTTCCTGTACTTTAGACAATCTATTGTTTAAATTTTTCTTCCATATAAATTACTCAACATATTTTATAATTTCTTTTAAAAAATATTATAAACTATAATATATATATATAAGTTTTATTATAAATTCTTTTTAAATCCAAGATTTCTGTGTTTCCTTTTCCACAAATTACTAAGTTTAAAAATGCATGTTTAATTTCAAAAAATTTACTTTTTAACCAGAGTTTTTGAAAAGAAAAATCTGCTACTCAAACATCAGTCGGAAGTTTGAATAACTTAAGAAAAACCTTTTAACTAATTAACTAACACACACGCATACACACAGACAATAACACAATCAAATACCTCCATAATTTCGCATGTAATAAAAGCAAATTTTCATAAAATGTACTACACGGAAAACTATATTTAAAACCAGAATGCGGGTTGCTTGATTTTTCGATTAAATAAAATTGAAAAATGTTTTTTCAAAAAGTTTTCTTTTCAGTACCGTCATAATAAAAAATTTAGTAATAATATTTCATAATAAATTTATTCAGCATATTTGCATGACAACTAATATCGTTTTTTTAATAATTTCTTCTATATTTTGCATACCTTTTTTTCCCTATAAAAAATAATATACTTTGGAAATTTGTACGTGTATAATAATTTCGATGAATTTATAGTATAAAATACAAAGAAATGCTTTTCTTGAACTAATTTTTTTAAATTTGAAATTGTTTTATAAACTACTATTAATTTTAAATAAAATGCAACTATATAAGTTTATTTCTTTTTTGAAAAAAATATATATCACCCATAATTTAAAAATATAAATTGCTTCGGAAGAACTCCTGAGAAAGAAATTCTTAATTTTGAATTACATTAAAAATTAGGCCAAATAGATATATAATTTTATTTTCTTAAATCACGCATTTAAAGTATGAATATTAAATGAAGAAAAAATTATTACCGAGAGAATAAAGTCTACAACATAGCTTAAAAATCAAAAACAAATAAGCAATAGAAAAAAAATGAATGAAATAAGTTTATATGCATTGCCACATAAAATTGAATATTCTTATATATAAAACTGTATTCTTAAAAAGGAAACAAATGTAAGTATCGAAATTTATACATCAAAGAAAGCTTTTCAATATAGGAAATAATTTTTTTTTCTTTTTGAATATATAAATATTTTTGTAAAATTCACCTTATCAATCTTATAAAACTCAAATTTTGAATATCATTGCGATCTAAATGTTGATTAATTATGATACTCAAAATAAATACGATTATTAACGCACAGAATAATTTTTCAATTATTTATCTTAACAAGACGCCAAAAGTTATCGCCAAAACTCTCAGGGGAAATTTAAGATTGAAAAACATCTG
This sequence comes from Latrodectus hesperus, assembly GCA_037975125.1. Taxonomy (NCBI): domain Eukaryota; kingdom Metazoa; phylum Arthropoda; class Arachnida; order Araneae; family Theridiidae; genus Latrodectus; species Latrodectus hesperus. Next base: position 14,627 of record JAJQOW010001949.1, on the reverse strand, counting down.
GAATAATCAAGGTTATAATAATCCACGTGCCTTCAACCACGTAATCTTTTTTTTCTTTTTTTCTTTTCAGGAAAATAGTGACAGGGTGATAACGAAAACACTCATTTATTCGTGTTAATATAAATATTAAACAAGAAATAATTTTATAATTAGGGAAAGAAAAAGATAATACACACATATAAATTTTCAGAAAATCATCGGAATATAACGAGTACCTCAAATTTAATTATATGAGATGGTTTTCTTTCCATTTTACATAGTGCTGGGAATTATTGATAAAAATAAGATTTTTGAAGTACTGCTTATTGCATTACATATTTTTTTGAGTCAGAACTTTTATCACGTGTTGCTTAAGTTTATTATGTCCGTTTCATTTCCTGGCAATTACATGTGAGAATGGCAATCTTTCTATGCTTGAAAGGAAGAAAGATTGAATCATAATTCACTTCGCTTCAGTTCATTCGATTCTCTACTTGAATATCTTCCTTCTCAATATAATGGTATTTTTAATGAGTGATAGGGCTGTTAGCATTATTTAAAGGCAACTAATCTCCAAACTAATGACTGGTTTTTCCTTTTATGTACAGTTTTTTTTGTGTTTATTTATTGAAGTTTCACTTCTTATGTGAAAGCGAAAGTTTGTCGTTCAAATAATAATTGATCCTCATTTCTTGCAGCATTAGCTTTTTGTTTCAATATTACAATAGTTAAAATAAAGCAAAATCAGATTCCTTTTGTTTGATTTTAATCTTTTAACAAAGAGAAGTTGATTTTGTAACTTTACTAACCAGCTTTTATATTATTAGTTTATTCATTAAATACATTATTTTTATGAACATTCACCTCTGTTGATTTCCATTTCATTTCTTATGAGAAATAAACATAGGAAATAATAGTCACTCTCTATTGTATGTAGTATTAGCTTTTTGATTTAATCTCAAGGTAGTTCAAATCAGTTTTTTTGTTTACTTAATTTAAACTATTTAATAAATGGAAACCGATTTTATTTCCTAGTAAACCAGTATTTGCATATTACTAGATTATAGCTGAGATTTTTAAGTCAAAATAATTTAATATCCATACATTTTATATTGAATAATATCAGATTCTTTAGTAGATTGTGTCTTTATTTGCATATTTAATTTTTTAATAAAATTCCTTACTTTGTGTGATGTTTACAAGCATCAAACTGCTGTCATTTTTTTCTTTTATTATTGATATGTTCAAATGCTGTAAGCTTATATAAAATGGTGAAATGATAATTTTTCTATTTTATAAAAATTTCACTTAACTTTGAGTTAATAAGTGAAATAAACATTCAGTCCTAGTATATAATACGTCAAATGGATTAGAAAGAAGAAAAATCGAATAATTAAGAAAACACAATTCAAACAACATGGATTTAGTATTCATATCAAACTTCGTAGCGGTATGTACGGTAATCTTATATTTCATATTCAGAGAGTTTATCTGCTAATGTTTATGAGAAACTTCGAAAATTATAAATCATTTCCAATTATCCCACAGATAGCCATATTAAAAAAAATAATTTACAGATAGGTTTTATAAAGAACTCTATTTAAAACTTACATAAAAATTAACTGATACAATCAGATTAAAAAAATAAAAGAAGTATTGAAAAAATTAAGTTTAATTTGGAAAAATCTGTTTTTTCAATGAATTAAATGTAATTTTTTGTCTTCGCTAACAGAGTAGCTTGAAATAATGAAAACATACGCAATATATTAAAAGTAAAATTAAGTTTTTTAATAAAATCAATTGATATTAAAAAAGTTTATTTTTTGTCGAGCAAAATTAAATCTGTAAGAAGGTCATATGTTAAAAAAAAAAAAACATTTTTTCATTCAATTTTCCGAATAGAAAAAAAGCTTTGAGATTAAAAAACCATACTAGCTTTCGCATGAATGATGAAATTAAACGAAAAAAAAATATGTATAAAAAATTCACAATTAGGATTGAATATCTTTCGAGAATTCATCCAAAAATAAATTCAGCAAAGCTTCATTGGTCCTTCAGCTATTTCATCTGAATTCAGTGCATTATGTATTCTGAATAATTTTAAATGAAAGAATATTCCAAGTATATATGAAATACATTATCATAATTAAATGAAAGATTTGACACACACACATAAAATGTCTAGATTTGAGACACTTCATAAAGAAACAGGTTTAATTACTTTCGCTAGCTGAAAATACAATACCGATTGTTCGGCTGAGTGAAAAATTATTTTTCTATGTCTAAATTAATCCAAAATTTCTATTTAATAATGGATTGGTAGTGACACTTGATTCACAATATTTTCGATTAACCAAAAAAAAAAATTTAGGATTTGTTTTGTTTATTAAATCGAAAATATTGTGTTTCAAGTAGAGTGTGTCTAACGTTTCACTACCCTTACCCTTCTTAACAGCTGTTGTTGTCGTGTGCCAGCTAGGCTGTCAATATGGGGTGCACTGCTCCACTTTTCCAACTGAACCATATTTTGGTGTGGAGTCCGACTTCCTCAGTACACACATGCCATAGGTGCCCGTTTATAGGGTAGGCAACCATTCACTCCACATTCATACAAGGAAAGGACAAAGACAGGATAGATAGAGAGAGAAAGTAAATCCATGCCCGAACCGGGATTCGAACACAGGACCTCCCTATCCGCAGTCAGACACGCTGACCACTAGACAAGTTGGGTGGTTTCTTAAGGGTTAATTCAATTAACAAGGATTAAAATAGGAAACTATTTTTATTAAAATAACTAACACATCTATTAGAAATTCTTATGTCATGTAGTTCATTTAAATATGAACTATTATTTCTAGAACTGTCGTGGCGTTCACTTGTTTAAAAGTTATATTTTTAGCAATGCAGCTTTTACGTCGCTTAAAAAAAATTTAGATTTTACCATGATTTTCAAAATGGCTCTGAAGACACTGAAATCAGTGGCAATATTGTCAATAACATCAGGAATCACAAAATCTAAAATTGTATTCCCAGATGGAGACAGTATAATAAGTCTGTATCTCTAAAATAAGTACTGCCGTCTGCCATGATCAACCAAGGCCTCTTCCTTTTCATTCTTTATTCAATTTATATTTTCAAATTTGCTTATCATAGAACCGCTCAGCCATTATGGTGGTTATGACCTTCGACTCTCAACGAGTAGGTTCGGGTTCGAATCCCGAATAAAGCTTCGACGTAAAACTAGGGCAGAAGTCGGTCTTTCTGCCTGTAATGGATCCCCGTTTAAAAAGGAGCTCACCCATATTGTTCCTGTCTGGAGAGATCGTCAATCAATGTTCTCTTCTTCTGCTAGTTATTGCCCTTTCTCATGTACACCAGACAGAAACAAGCGGGAAAACAGAGAGATTAAGAGTAAGTTTTGGCTGCTTACTTTTTCAGGCTGAGTAGCTACTTAATACAGCCAAGGACACGATGACTTGGTTGAAAAAGGGGTCATTTTCTTTACCAGGAGATGATGAGTTCTATTTCTGCCTCAATCAAAAGTCCATCGTATTTTCTCATGATGACAGGGTGCATACAACATGTCGGATTCGCAATGGCTTTCCATTGTTGTAGAGAGGAAGGTGCTAGCTTAGGCGTCGACTCTGTCACTTGACCGTGGTTTGCCAAGCAACTGGTTGTATTTACCAGCTTTTAAGTCGGTAGTCTTTAACGTACATCAAACAAAATGCAGCCAACTTCGTAATTTTGAGCGATGATCAATTGATGATTGATTTTTACCTTTCCACAGCATGTCACAGTAGTAGGAAAAGGCCGATTCTACGACCAGGATTACCGGGATTATTTCCTTCCCCCTTGTTTCCCCCCTCGTGACGTCACGATGTCGTGTAAGAGTAGGAGGGTATTTTAACCTCCTTCGTGACGTCATGAGCTCGTCTAAGAGTACGGGGGTCTTTTGAGGGGAGGGGTCTCCCTCCCCCTCCCCCTCGGGCTGTTGCACGGGGTTGTTGATTACAAAGAATAAATGATTAATACAACAAATTTCTTCATTTTTTTTATTATAAATTAATAATTTCTTTGATTTATAACATTTATTTCCCAAGTTTAATTAAATAATACACATTTAATGACTAATCAGTTATAAATTCTGATTAAAAAAGATCAAATTGGTATGTTCGTAAACAGATTTTCTTGATTATACATTTATTAATATTTATCAATAACACCAAAATCGGATTCAAAAACGAAGAGTTGAAAAATAAATAAATGATTAATACAACAAATTTCTACATTTTTTTTATTATAAATTAATAATTTCATTGATTTATAACATTTATTTCCCAAGTTTAATTAAATTATACACATTTAATGACTAATCAGTTATAAATTCTGATTAAAAAAGATCAAATTGGTATGTTCGCAAATAGATTTTCTTGATTATACATTTATTAATATTTATCAATAAAACCAAAATCAGATTTAAAAACGAAATGTTGAAAATAAAATTCTATCATAATAAATTAAATATTAATTGAAAGATATACAAATATCTGAAGAAGTTTATAATCGATTCTCAGCTCCTCTAGTTTTCTATAATAGCAAGAATGCAGTTATTCTTACGACAAGGAATGATAAGCTTTCGGTATTGTTCGCAATAAAATACAGCTTCTCAAGTCCCCTTCTTCATTGTCCAATGGTGCATGCTATAACAGTTAGAAAAATAATACGTGTCAAGTATTCGCTATGCTTACAATCATCAGTATCAATCATGTTGTCTCCTTAATACTGCTATCTATTATCAAAAAGAACGCTTATTGATGACCACATAGACCGTGTTGAATTTTGATTTAACACGACTTTAGACCACTAGCCCCTATAAAAAGGGAAAAGCTCTGGTCTGAAATCTCAGCTGCTCTAGTTTTCTATATAATAGCAAGAATGCAGTTATTCTTATTACAAAGAATGACAAGCTTTCAGTATTGTTCGCAATAAAATACAACTTCTCAAGTCCCCTTCTCCATTGTCCAATGGTGCATGCTACAACAGTATGAAAAATAATATGTGTCAAGTATTCGCTATGCTTACAATGATCAGTATCAATCATGCTGTCTCCTTAATACTGCTATCTATTATCAAAAAACGCTTATTGATGACCACATAGACCATGTTGAATTTTGATTTAACACGAGTTTAGACCACTAGCCCCTATAAAAAGGGAAAAAGTCTGGTCAGAAAACTCATTCTGACATTAGTATCCTTGATATCAGTGTAGAGTTTTATTCCGTCTTACTTTGCGAAATTTAAGCTTCATCATGGATGTGGAACAAGTTTTCGAAAATTCTACTATGCCAATCACTGACGAATTATTGTCAATTGCTGATTTTGGTGACTTAACGAATACTCAGTTAAATTCTCAGTGGTCGTCAACACCTGATAGTGGAATCGTTTGTCCGGAGTGTGGCAAGAAGTTTACTCTTCGGCATAATATGTTAAGACACCAGCGTACTCAACACAGAGGACATCGTTATCCTTGCCCTCACTGTTCGAAAACGTTTCTCCGCAATGCAGATCTTCAACACCACCAGAAATTGCATATGCAGAACAAACGTAAAGCTATTGATCTAGCTACATCGTCGAAGAACCGTCGTTTAGATATGCAGTTTGTTCCTAATTCAGCTAAGGTTCATCGATCAGCTTTAAAAAATCGAGTTACCAACATTCGCCTTCTTAATGTAGATCATCAAATTGATTTAAAAGAATTCCTTACGTCTAAAGAAAATGAATTCATATCTCATATAACAATTTCTCTCGCAAAAAATGAACTAAAAGTGAACTGCAGACTAATATGTCGTTACCAAAAGGTAACAAATAATGGTATTGTCAATGAAGAAAAATGCTTTAAGACTAAAAATAAGCCAATACTTCTATCTACAGATCTCCAACAATTTTACCAGGAGACAATAGATAAATTGTTAGCTGAAGAAGATGAGTTTATTGCAAAAGAATCTGGTTGGTCCCTAGAGGAAATTATAGCTTTGGAAATGCGACTAAATAAATACAATCCTTTAAGAGGCTCTTCTTACATTGACCTTCCTCCTTCTATAAAGCATAAAAAGGCTATAATCAACGTAGAGAATAAAGACAACCGCTGCTTTATGTGGGCTGTGCTTTCAGCTCTTTACCCCATACAAGATTATCATCAACGTGCCAGTCGTATTCATCATTATGAACCATACATTCATACTCTAAATTTCGAAAATATTGAATTTCCCGTGAAACTTAGTGATGTAGGAAAATTTGCAAAAATAAATGGTATATCCATTAATGTGTATGGCTTGTCGGATAAACATGAAATATACCCCTTGGTGATTACAGAAAATGAAAACGTGAGACACATCGATTTGATTTACTTAAAATCAGATTCCTCTTCTCATTATGCTTGGATTAAAGATTTATCTCGTCTGATTTCTAAGCAATACAACAATCATCAAAAACATCACTTAATTTGTCGACGCTGCCTGCAGTTCTTCCAGACCAAGTCCGTTCTCGAACGCCATCAACTGAGTTGTCAACAATATGAAGCTGTAAGGGTAGTGATGCCTAGCAATCAGTGGTTAACATTTAAAAATGTTCAGCATTCTCATCCTGTACCCTTTGTCATCTATGCTGATTTTGAGTGCTTAACTCAATCTATAGATTCTTGTCAACCAAACCCTTCAACATCCTATACTGAGGCATATCAAAAGCATGAACCCATAAGCTTTTGCTACTATATTACATCTACCACAAAAGTATACAAGAAACCTTTTACCTATCGAGGGCCGAATGCAGCTAAAGTTTTTATGGAGAGAATGAAAATTGAAGCTACAGAAATCGAGCTCGTCTACAGAAATAAAAAACCTATGATGCCCTTAACTGAGGAACAGCGGATAGATTTTCAACAGGCGACACATTGCTACATGTGCAAGCAAGTGTTTACAGCAGAAAATTATAAGGTAATTATATATATTTCGATTTATTTTTTAAACATTATATTATAGTCTGAAAAATACATTTCGTGGTAAAAAATAGTTTTACAATATCTTTTATTATTAATTAAGTATGCTGATTAAAATATTGATATTTTATAGGTCAAGGACCACGACCACCAAACATCGTGGTTCAGAGGAGCTTCTTGTAATGCGTGTAATTTGAAGGCTAAGAATCCGAATTTCATTCCTGTGATATTCCACAACTTGTCCGGCTACGACAGTCATCTTTTCATCAAAGAACTGGGTGGAGATGACAAAAACATTGATGTGATTCCAGAAAATGAAGAAAAATATATTTCTTTTTCCAAGCAAGTGAGCAAACATCTAAGCCTTAGATTCCTAGATTCTTTCCGATTTATGGCCAGCAGTTTAGATAAATTAGCAAAGAATTTAACCATTGATCAATTCAATATTATTAATCAACATTTCTCAGCTGATCAGGTACCGCTTTTGGTTCGCAAGGGAGTATATCCGTATGATTATATCAATCATACAGATAAATTTTTGGAAGATCGTTTGCCTCCACAAGAAGCCTTCTACAATCGCTTAAGTGAATCCGACATTACTTTAGAAGATTACTTACATGCCCAACATGTTTGGGATGTATTTAACATCAAGAATCTTGGGGAATATGCAGATCTGTATGTGAAAACTGATGTCTTGCTTTTGGCAGATATATTCGAAAACTTTCGAAATGTTTGCTTGAAGACATATGGTTTGGATCCTGCGTGGTATTTCACGGCACCAGGACTTTCATGGGATGCAATGCTAAAGAAAACTGAAATTCAATTAGAGTTGCTCAGTGATTACGAAATGCTCTTATTTGTTGAAAACGGTATTCGTGGAGGTGTGTCCCAGTGTTGTCACCGATATGCCCGAGCCAATAATCCTTACATCGAAAATTATGACGAAACTCAACCAAATAATTATCTTTTGTATCTAGATGCAAATAATTTGTATGGTTGGGCAATGTCACAATATTTGCCTGTAGGGGATTTTAAATGGTTGGACCCTTCCATAGATGTTCTGAACACTCCGAGTGATAGTGCAGTTGGATATATTTTGGAAGTTACATTAGAATATCCTGAATTACTCCATGATTTACATTCAGACTTGCCACTTGGCCCAGAAACTATAGTTCCTCCTGGCTGCAAGGAAAAAGACTGATGACTACTTTATTTAAAAAGGAGCGGTATGTTTTACATTACCGAAATTTACAACAATACATTAGTTATGGTCTCTCTCTTACTAAGGTACACAGAATTCTTCAGTTCACTCAATCTCCATGGTTAAAAATTTATATTGAATTAAATACTCAACTTAGAACATCAGCAACTAATGAGTTTGAGAAAAATTTCTATAAACTTATGAATAATGCTGTGTTTGGGAAAACCATGGAAAACATTCGAAACAGAGTGGATATTAAGTTATGTTGTAATGCTGAGAATGCAGAAAAATGGATAGCTAGAAGTAATTTTAAAGATCGCACAATATTTTCTGAAGACCTGATTGCTATACACATGCGGCGAACAGTTTTGACATTCAATAAACCAATAATTATAGGAATGGTTATTCTTGATGTCTCTAAAACACTAATGTATGACTTCCATTATTCAAAAATGTTACCAAAATATGGTGAGAAGCTTAAACTTTTATATACTGATACTGATAGCTTCATTTATAACATTTACACTAAGGATGTATACGAAGATATGAAGCAAAGCATCGACTTATATGATACTTCTGACTATTCCCTTAATAACATCTACGGCATTCCATTAGTTAATAAGAAGGTGCTTGGAAAAATGAAAGATGAAATAAAAGGAGATATCATGACAGAATTCATCGGACTTAGGTCCAAAATGTATGCTTTCAAAGTTAATGGCACAGAAACCAAAAAGCTGAAAGGTATAAAAAAGACTGCCATAGAAAATAAAATACAATTTGAGGACTATCAGAAATGTTTGTTCGACCACAAAGAACTTGTGACAAGCATGAATATGATACGCTCTAAACGTCATGAGGTGTACACAGTCACCTTAAATAAATTGGCATTATCCCCTTATGATCAAAAAAGGTATATCTTGGAAAATAAGATCGATACCCTTCCTTTCGGACATTACTCTTTAAAGGACTAATATGCAATTTAAACAAATAATTGATATATAATATCAAAATGTATCATTTAATATGTAATCTGTTGGTATAGAAAAATAAAAAAATTTCACCGAATGTATATGTATTTTATTATTAGTATATTCATATATAAATTGTATGCATTAATCTAAGGATGTATTAATTACAAATAATATTTTTTATTATTTTTTTAGAAAATATTTTGTATAAGAAACCCATCTTTTTATTATATTTTATTAAGTTATTTTACCACTTTTATAATCATTATTTCAGAAGTATTATAAATAGCTGTGATTTTTTTTTTTTTTGCAACTTATCATTCGACATGGATACCTTGAAGCTGAAACATCCTTTTACAATGATGGTTGCTGGTCCTACAGGCTGTGGAAAAACTCATTTCGTAAAAAAGCTGATCCAATTTAAAATGATCCACCCCTTTCCAAAAATTATAATATGGTGCTATGGTGCATATCAAAGCCTTTATTCAGAAATGCATGATATCACATTTCATGAAGGTATTCCTTCTAATTTAAGTAATTATTATGATTCTTTGATTGTTATAGATGACTTAATGAGTGAGCTTGGTAATAATTCAAAATTAACAAATTTATTTACTAAAGGTTCACATCATAGAAATGTGAGTGTGATATTTATTGTTCAAAATATCTTTCACAAAGGAAAAGAGATGAGAGAAATTTCATTGAATTCTCATTATTTAATATTATTTAAAAATCCAAGGGATAGATCTCAAGTTATGCATTTAGGACGGCAACTGTATCCATCTAAAGTTAAGTTCTTTCTAGAAAGCTTCGAAGATGCTACTTCAAAACCCTTTCAATACTTGTTATTAGATCTCAAGAGTGATACAGATGAATCATTACGCATGCGTACTGGTATGTTCCCAGGAGATATTTATTACGTGTATCAGCCTCGATGACTTTACTCTTAACTGATCACCCGAAACGAAAGGATGACATCGTCAGCAATTATTGATTTTGAAGGTTATCAGCTCCCTTCCAGACATTTCATCGTAAAAGAATTAGCTTTTTACGCTATCGATGGACCGCATTTTAGAGGCTCATGGACTTTTCAACCACCGATTCCTTTCGAAAACTTACCATCAACACAAAAAAATCAATTTTTATGGGTATCACGAAATATTCATCATATGGATTGGAAGGAAGGACAATTACCTTACGAAAAGTTTAGAAGTATTTTGAATCTTCTATTTGAAGTGTTTCCCACAATTTATATAAAAGGAATTGAGAAACAAAGATTTTTAGAATTCTTATCAGGTCGACATTGTATTAATTTAGAAGATTTCAACTGTCCGAAAATAGAGAAATTGATTCATACCTCCTGTACCTCCTGCTCTGTACACGGTTCCAGCTTTCGTCATTGCGCTCTAGTTAAAGCTACTGCATTCGGAGAATTTCTCAAATCTCTATAAATATAGAAAAATTTAAGATGCTTATCATTTAGTAACAAGATGTCAATATGTACAGAACAAGCACTGCAGCTCTTGAAAGATATCTCCAAAAGTAAAAATCCTAAACTTATTCTTCAAAAGTGTCCCAAAAGTATTATTAAATTACTTTGTGAATGTATATTGAATATCTTACATGGAAATGTGTTTCTAACAAAAACCCAAAAAAGTCGACTTTCATCACACAAGCAAAGTTTAAGAAAACTTTCCAATAAAAAAATCCCCTTGTATAAGAAAAGAAAAGTACTTATTCAAAAAGGTAGTGGTTTTCTCTCCATTTTATTACCTGCTGCGATTTCCGTCATAAGTTCGTTGATTCATGGAGTATAGCAAGAAATTCGTTCTCATCCCTGAAGATCGTGTTCAAGTAACAGAGCATTTGACTGAAATGGATCAGCAAATAAGGAGTATTTTACAGAATAAAGACTTAACAGATAGTGAAAAAGCAATCCTTTATTTACAGAAACTGCAAAAGTATACGAATTTTTCTACTAATAAGGTTAATAATATTTCTGAAGAGCCAGCTACTGTTGTGGAAAATGATCCATCTACTGTGAAACAAGAAGACGAAGTGGAAAAAAATACTTTAAATATTGTTCCTGTTAGATACAAAAGCCTTGCCAAAGATATCCTCAATTTTCTTAAGGAACAAACTACGCTTAAGTGGAATTCAAAAGGTGAAATGATATATAAAGGTGAAATTATTCCTCACACAAATATTGTTATTCTAATTAATGAATTCTTGAGGAATAAGAAAAAACTGTTAAGGGATATAACTCTTTTTTAAATGTCTTAAGAGACATAAAATTCCCCATGCATTTGGATATCAATAGCAAATTGTATAAGAATGAAGACATTGTTGAAAATCATATTGGTAATGGTAAAAATGTTAAGAAACAAAACTTGTATGCTCGAAGAAATGCTTGGCTTACATTTTAGTATTGAATAAAAAGAATTATTTTTGTAATTTGAATGAGTCAATTTGTATTACTTTATTTATATTAATTATATATATATATTTGTATTTTAAAATATTATTTGTTAAATCTATCTATCTATATATACACGTATATATTGATGAAAGTTGTTTTAATTCGGAGAAAATTAATTATTAAATTGAAAGAAAAAATTAACTTTATCAAAATGAAAAGTTTTTCACTGAAACATTTTCTATTAAAATGAAAAAAAATGTTTATAGAAAGAGAAAAATAAATAAATAAATGTAAAGAAAGAAAATTAAAATTTTTAAAGAAAAATATAATTAATATTTATTAAAAAAACAATTAGTTAAAATTTAAAATAAATAAATTAGTTAAATTATATTTTAAAAAAAGTAAAATTCTTGCTTTTCTTTATATATAAACATATTTATTAAAATGTCTAAATGATGCCAACTTTTGAAATTTATAAAAAGCAATTTAAAAGAAAACGAGAAATTTTATTTAATTTTCATATATATATGTTTAAAAAAAATCATCTTATAAAAGCTTTTTGAAAAATAATTATTTAAGGGGGAAAAAAATAGTTGGGTGAAATATGATACGAAAAAAAAAAGATGTTATTGATGTTGTTGTTTTTTTTTTAATTACGTAAATTATGAATAAAATTTAAATAACACGAAAAATATATGCGAAGCAATTTTTTTTATTTTCTAAAAATGATTCTTACACCATATTTCTTTTTAACAAACTGATACAACAGAAAATCATTGCTTTTGTTTTTACATAAATTCTGGATGATAGAATGAATTGAATTTCCTAGACAGCGTTTCAATATAAAGTAAATACAGTAGTGTCCACATACATTAGACGTTAGACTCTGAAATGTAACTGAGTTCCAACACACATATGGATAATGAGAAACATAATTTTGAATTAACTCTCCATAAAATTCAGGTGGTTGCCCGTATGAATCAAAATACTCCAATCTTCCTTTTTCATCCACAAATAAGGCCATCCAGTGTGAACCGGTTTCCCATGATTTATCGTTATTGATAACAATTGCTGATATTCCATGAAGGATAGGGATTGTATCCGCTGCGTACACTCCTCGAAAAAAGGGTGCTGTTCTCATATCTCGAGATAGGATATTATTTATTTGTTGTCCATTCATCTCTAATTACCAAAGTCATATAAAATGTTCCTAGTCTTGTTTATCTCAATTACGTTTTCAAATTCCGCATACACAATGACACTTAATGTTTGGGAAAGTGGTTTGCTATACTTTAATTCTAATCGAAAATTACTGTGCTTTACAAGATTCAAATGTTCTCCACTGCACAGATCTGGAGACATATCAAAACAATATAACGCGTAGTCATTAGGATATTCCTCTCTTGAAATAAATATACCTTTATCTTGACCCATTCTTTCCGTACCTAAAAATAAGCTCTGATATGCTCTTATGTATTGAATCTCAGCAAAATTAAGCTCTAAAGGATTATGAGGCATGGGTTGTCCATCTATGTAAATTCCAATGAAATTTAAATCAAAATGCTTAAACTGAAAAGGAGATTTATCTAAACTTCCATGAAAAGCTTCATTTTCGACACATCCAATTATTACTCGCTTAGGCATTTGACCTATGAATATATTATCTTGCACAAAAGACATGTTTCCTTTTGGTATCGAATACACTTTGCATAGCACTCTATTGATAGGATATTTCGCAGTTGCTCCTTTATCTAAAGCTTTGCCGTGTCCAAGAATAACTCCTGGACTTACACGCACTTTACGCACTAGCAAAGAAACATGATCTAATACGACTTTGAATCCTTCTTTACCTAGCAAACAAAATTCGTTCTTGCTTCTTATAAGTTTAATTTTTAAATCAACTAAATTCAGTAATAATCTTTCTTGATGAAATAAATCACTATGGATGCAGCCGATCATATCCACTGTAGCACTATTTCTGAAAAGAGCAGATCGTTTTTTTAATCCATCTTCTGAATCCTTATAAAATAATTCAGCAGTCAGTTGTGAAGTTTTGCTATCGAAACCATGATTGATAAGAGTTTCAATGTAAGATCGATAAGGATATGTATTATTTGAGTTTGAAACCAGACGTTCATTTAGAGAAACATCTACTTGAGAAAATAGTGAATGTAGAAATAAATTTACAGGTCCTATATCTGCTTCTTTTTCTATGGCTGTATTATTATCATTTAAAATTCTAGCTTTGACATATAGTTGAGTGTGGCTGAGATCGATGTATTCTTCGGTTGAACCACTGAGGACAAATTCCACAGGTCCTCCAGTCGAAACACTTGATAAAGGATGGAACTCAACCCACTTTCCGCTTTCTATAACAGTTTGTGTTCCAGGTAAGTGAAAAAGTTCTAACTCTGATTTTACGCATTCAGGAGAATCTTTCAATAGGAAAGCCATCACGAATCAAAGATATCACGTCCTCTCACTTTGCGGATTTTAGATGAAATGACTTGTCTTTGCTTTTTGCGTTTCCTTTTATACTTTCCTTTCCCTACCATAGACTGTATTTTGTCAAGAGCTTTTTGTGCTAATATTTTACCACTTTCTTTAGACCTAGATTTAAGAGATTCTGAAAATTCTTGACCACATAACACATCTGAAGTCACGCGAGATCCCGTTAAGATAGCTTCTTTTCCAACTGTTTTAGCACCCTTAATGAAAAAGGAAAAAGCTGCTCTAAATAAGCGACGAAAAATACCTCCTAGACCATAACCTTTCTGCAAAGAAATTCCTTGATAATGAGGTAAGCCTGAACCTATTTGTCCTGCATAATGTTCTTCAAATTTTTTGATGCAGCAAACGTATGGTACGCTCATTTTGATGTCTTATGATGAAATGATTCTACTCATTTTACATTCTGGTATTTATAGTATTTGCTTCAATCTGAAATGCAGCACAACAACCACTTTTCCTCTTTCGAATGGAACGAAATCCCCTGAATTGAGTCGAAGTTCCATATTAATGGTTTGAAAAGACTGACGAGCAACTGGTAAGTATTGAGGTCTA
>JAJQOW010001948.1:0-28521 GCA_037975125.1 Latrodectus hesperus | reverse complement strand
ATATATATATATATATATATATATATATATATATATATATATATATATATATATATATATATATATATATATATATATATATATATATATATATATATATATATACATATATATATATATATATATATATATATATATATATATATATATATATATATATATATATATATATATATATATGTATATATATATATATATGTATATATATATATATATATATATATATATATATATATATATATATATATATATGTATATATATATATATATATATATATATATATATATATATATATATATATATATATATATATATATATATATATATATATATATATATATATATATATATATATATATATATATATATATATATATATATGTATATATATATACTGTATATATATATATACGTATATATATTAGTATATATATGTATATATATATATATATATATATATATATATATATATATATATATATATATATATATATATATATATATATATATATATATATATATATATATATATATGTATATATATATATATATATATATATATATATGTATGTATATGTATATATATACATATATGTATATATATATATGTATACATATATGTATATATACATATATGTATATGTACATATATATATATATATTTATATATATATATATATGTATATATATATATATTATACCGAGCTCCACGGGTTCGTGTTGATTGAGAGTTGAATAAAGCGACCACTTAATGAACACAAGACTTTTATTCGTAAAAAAACTTCACTAAATAAACGAAATTCCCGCTGTAACAGTCACAATTATACAGCTACAATTCGTCAGATATAATAAGAAACAGCTTCCAATCACAGGTCTCAAATACCTCAGACAGAGAACAACTAGCAGTCACAACCAATCGCGCGTATTCACTCACTGACTGTCTTCACAAAACTCTCTCTTCCATGTCGGGCTGCGGTATTTATACCTGACTTGGCGGAGAAATCTACCAATTTCGCCAAGGTTCTGGAAGCTTCTAGGCTATCTCGAAAAATATTGGTCCTAGAGCTTAGGTGATGGATGTTTCCAGAAGTATCGATTTCTCGCCAAGTCGCCAAAAATCTCGCCAACTGTCGCCAAGTCGCCAAGAATCTCGCCAACTGTCGCCAAGTCGCCAAATCATTAGGAAATCCGCTTTTAAACTACAGCACGTCTAAATACCGCAATTTTTGCCCAAAATGTGAGAATTTCTGATCTGTCTGAGATATTTTAAGACAAATATAATCATTATTTATAAATTTGTAACATTGCCCCCCTCTCAAGGACTGCACGTCCCGGGCAGTACAATCCCCTGATAGGAGGCCAAATTTAATATAAGAGAATTTACATTTCAAGAGGATACATTACATACACAAGCAACTAAAAATACAAAAAAATAGAAAAGATAAAAAAATTATCTATACTATTTACAAAGAGACCATGGTCTACTAATTTTTACTTTACATTACGATAAGGAGCTAATCTATCATAATGTACTACCTTTGGTTTTGAGGAAGATGATTTCCTTATACGAACCACGACGTCGTTCAGTCTTTTTAGGACTGTGTAGGGACCTTCCCAGTTGGCTTGCAACTTTGGAGAAAGTCCTTTACGTCGAATCGGGTTCCACAACCAAACTTTGTCACCTTCTTGAAATTCATGTCCTGTCGCTCTTGTGTCATACCTTGTCTTCATTCTTTCGGTCGTCAGGTTGATTCGGTCTCGAGCGAAGTTATGGACATCTTCAAGACGTGCCTGAAGTTCTCGAAGGTATTCCTCTGGCGATGAAGATGTATCCGGTGGACGACCAAACTGAAGATCACAAGGGAGACGAAGTTCGCGACCAAAGAGCATCTGTGAAGGAGTATATCCGGTAGTCTCATGGACAGCACTGCGATATGCAAGCAGAAACAGCGGTAGCTTCAAATCCCAATCTTGCTGATTTCTGGAAACCATAAGTGAGAGATTATTCAAGATGGTTCTGTTAAATCTCTCTACCATGCCGTCCGATTGTGGGTGTAGTGGCGTGGTCTGCGTCTTGTCTATTCCGAGAATTTGACACATTCCTTTAAACACAACAGATGTGAAATTTGTCCCTTGATCAGAATGGATTTGTAAGGGTGTGCCGAATCTGGAAACCCATTGCTGCAATAGAACCTCGGCTACTGTAGTCGCCTCTTGATCGGGGATTGCAAACGCTTCAGGCCACTTAGTAAAGTAGTCCATGACAACTAGTATGTATTTGTTGCCATTTGAAGATCGTGGTAAAGGACCCAAAATGTCTAATGCTATTCGCTCAAAAGGTGCTCCTACGTTGTACCGCTGCAACCTTCCTCGGCTACGTTTCTTCGGTCCTTTACGTGCCGCACAGTCATCACAAGATTGGCACCATTTCTCTACATCTTGTCTCGTTTTGCTCCAATAGAAGCGTTCTCGAACCTTCTGTAGAGTTTTCATTACTCCAAAGTGGCCTCCAGTTGAACTACTATGCAATTCTTTCAAAACATCTGAAACTCTTGATTTTGGAAGAACAAGCTGCCATTTGAAATTACGTCCATCATCGGACTCCCATTTCCTGTATAAGACACCATTTCTTATATGGAGTGAGTCCCAAAGAGCCCAATATTGCTTAGTAGCAGGACTGTAGGTGGAGATATCCTGCCAACTTGGTTTCATACTGGAAGATTCTTTTAATTCTAAAATTGGATTTATATCTGGGTCTTCTTTTTGAGCTTCTCTAAGTCCTTTATCACTCCATGGGTCTGGTTTCGGTGGAGGTGAAACAGTAACTTGGCGTACCGAAGGATTTACTAACTGATAGTTCTTCTCTACTCTCGAACAATATCGGCAGCTTTCATTGCACGGTTTCCTTGATAGTGCATCAGCATTTCCATGAAGAGTTCCTTTGCGATGACGTATTTCAAAGTCAAACTCCTGGAGTCGTTGAATCCATCTGGCTACCTGTCCTTCCGGATTTTTAAAATTTAAAAGCCAGGTTAAGGATGCGTGATCTGTCCGGAGCAAGAACTTTCTTCCATAGAGATAATGGTGGAAATGTTCTATGGCTTTAACGATTGCCAGCAATTCCTTCCTGGTTGTACAGTAATTCCGCTCTGGTTTCGATAGACATTTACTCCAATAAGCAATGACATATTCTTTATCATCAATTTCTTGCGATAAAACAGCTCCGATATTTTCGTTGCTGGCATCCGTATCTAAAATGAATAATTTTTCGGGCTGGGGATATGCAAGAACGGGCGAAGATGTCAACGCCTCCTTCAGTTGTTTAAAAGCTTTCTCACATTCATCTGTCCATAGAAATCTCCGTTTAACTTCTGTCAACTTGTGAAGAGGTCTGGCAATACTTGAAAAACCCTTAACAAATTTCCTGTAATATGTACATAGTCCAAGAAAACTTCTTAATTGGTGGACATCTTTTGGACGACTCCAGTCCTTAACTGCGGAGATCTTTTCAGGATCTGTTCTTACACCTTCAGCAGAGATAATGTGTCCCAGATAGCTTACTTCACGTCGGAATAAATTACATTTGCAAGGATTCAGCTTCAGGTTGGCCATTTTTAATTTTTCCAGCACCTTTCGGATGTTTCTTAAATGGTCTTCGAATGTGCGCCCTACAATAATGATATCGTCCAAATATACCAAACAGGCTTCGTAGGAAAGTCCTCGTAATACTGTCTCCATCAGGCGCTCAAACGTTGCAGGTGCATTGCAAAGCCCAAATGGCATAACCTTGAACTGCCAAAGTCCTTGTCCTGTGGTGAACGCAGTCTTTTCTCGATCCTCAGGATGTATCTCTACTTGCCAATAACCACTCTTGAGATCCAAAGTCGAAAACCATTGTTTTCCAGATAAAGCATCAAGTGTATCGTCAATCCTAGGAAGAGGGTAACTATCTTTTTTAGTGATGTTGTTTAACCGACGATAGTCAACGCAGAATCGGGTAGAACCATCTTTCTTCCGAACTAAAACAATAGGCGAAGCCCAAGGACTCTCTGATGGCTCAATAATGTCATTCTGCTGCATTTCCATCAGAAGATTATCCACCTCTTCCTGCTTAGCGAATGGCAATCTTCTCGGATGTTGTTTAATGGGTGGATGATTTCCTGTATTGATTCGGTGCTGCGTCAATTTGGTTCGCCCAACATCATCTGATTTCTTGGAAAAGAGATCTCCGAATTCTAATAATAGATTTCTTGCAGCATTCCTTTGTTTATCATCTAACTCTGCATTCTGAAGGAGTTCATTAATTAGAGTGTCAGGAGGCTCAGATAGTGTGGTTTGACAATTTCGGTTAATACAGGTCACTGGAGTGCAAGTCGCCAGCACTTCTCCTTCTTTTATTAGTTTTACCTTATTGCTTAGATTAGCAACTCTTACCGGGATTACATTTCGTGAAAGGTCGACGAGGGAAGAAGCCACTAGTACTCCTTTAACGCTATTGTCGGAATCTGGATATTCAGTCAATCCATAATGAAAATTATTATCTTCTGAAAGAGCTCCGGAAACTATTGTCTCAGTTCTTGGTGGTAATGTTATTTCCATCTTTGCAGTTATATGATGGACTGTTTTAATATCTGAATATTTCGTCTTAAAAATCGCTATGTCTTCAGAACATGAATGTAGTTCATTATTTTTAAAGTCTAACTTGAAATTGTTTTCTTTGAGGAAATCCAATCCGAGAATAAATTCGTCATTTATATCAGCGACATATGCCATATGATGGTACACGGCATTACCAAATGCAATGTTTAGATTGACTTTTCCATGCACTTTAATCTTATCACCTGTCACAGTTTGGAGGGTAATGCAGGGCGGCGTCCAGATGAGTTTCTCACCAAGTTTGCGAGCCAAATCTGTCCTAATGATAGTTACGTTGGCTCCAGTATCGATTATCATTCTGCAGGGAACTTCGTTGACATGTCCCATAACGAAAAGTCCGTTGTCGCCGCTACTTACGGAAGAAATATGAAACAATTTGAAATGGGGCTTCTGACTCTCTGGACATCTCCGCCCCGCGAGATGGCCACATATTAGTTTCCCTGCTGTGGTGGAAGATCATTTCCACCATCTTTTCGTTTCGGGCAGTCTCTCTGAACGTGTCCGACTGCACTGCAAGTCCAACACTGAATTTTCGTGTTTCTGCCACCTTTACTCATTTCTAAGTTACGGAATTTTCGCCGCAGATCTTCGATTTGCTTTCTGAGATCATAGTCCGTATCAGTAGTAGAGACGGCTCTGATTGAGTGCCGGTCTTTACGCGCGGCCTGCTGGGCAGCCTCTATCTTATGTGCGTAGACTAGGGCAGATCCAATATCTTTGACATCGGCGAGTCTAAGTGTTTTCTGTATTTCCGGATCTCTCACACTATCGATGAAGTGATGGAGAGCCAGATCTTGACGTGTCTCAGCTGGGCAGTCCGAAAATGCTAGATGGGAAAGTCGCTGAATATCGGCAGCCAATTCTTGCAGACTTTCACCCGCTTTTTGATAGCGGGACTTTAACTGTAGTCTGCTATATTCTTTAGTGCACTTATCTCCAAACCGCAGCTCAAGCGCACTCGATAGGGCTTGGAAATCGTGCCTCTGCTCCTCCGGAAGCGTCTCGAGGATGTCAGCCGCGTCTCCTCTTAAAGAAGCCGCCAGGTGAAAAGCTTGGGCTCGGGGATTCCATCCATTAGCTTCCGCTACCATCATAAACTGGGTCTTGTATACTTGCCAGGATGATTTCCCATCAAATGTTGAGAGTTTAATATTGGCTAGGGAAGGCACAAATGCCACGTTGGGTTCCTCATGTTTGTTTGACATTTGCTTCTCCAAGTTTTCAATCTTCTTATTCATATTGTCTAATGCTTCTTCAACGTTTTCTTCTATCTCCAGAACTTTAGTTTCAACTGAAGTTACCTTATCTTCCATTGCATTCATCTTCTCCTGAATGATGTTGGAGAATTCTTCTTTAACACTTACAATGTCCTTCTTAAGTTCCTTTTTAAGTTCCTCCTGTCCAGATTTTATCTCCTTCATCATCTCGGTTTTAATCTCTTCTTGTCCAGCTTTCATCTCTTCTTGTCTAGCTTTCATCTCTTCTTGTCCAGCTTTCATCTCCTCTTGTCCAGCTTTCATCTCCTCCTGTCCAGATTTTATCTCTTTCATCATCTCGGTTTTAATCGCTTCTTGTCCAGCTTTCATCTCTTCTTGTCTAGCTTTCATCTCTTCTTGTCCAGCTTTCATCTCTTCTTGTCCAGCTTTCATCTCAGCTATCTGCTCCGCTAATTTTTCGAGAAGACTTTTCATTAAATCCATATCCATTTTTCTTGTGACACGCTGCATCAACTCTTCAACCCCGATTCTGACACCAGTTGTACCGAGCTCCACGGGTTCGTGTTGATTGAGAGTTGAATAAAGCGACCACTTAATGAACACAAGACTTTTATTCGTAAAAAAACTTCACTAAATAAACGAAATTCCCGCTGTAACAGTCACAATTATACAGCTACAATTCGTCAGATATAATAAGAAACAGCTTCCAATCACAGGTCTCAAATACCTCAGACAGAGAACAACTAGCAGTCACAACCAATCGCGCGTATTCACTCACTGACTGTCTTCACAAAACTCTCTCTTCCATGTCGGGCTGCGGTATTTATACCTGACTTGGCGGAGAAATCTACCAATTTCGCCAAGGTTCTGGAAGCTTCTAGGCTATCTCGAAAAATATTGGTCCTAGAGCTTAGGTGATGGATGTTTCCAGAAGTATCGATTTCTCGCCAAGTCGCCAAAAATCTCGCCAACTGTCGCCAAGTCGCCAAGAATCTCGCCAACTGTCGCCAAGTCGCCAAATCATTAGGAAATCCGCTTTTAAACTACAGCACGTCTAAATACCGCAATTTTTGCCCAAAATGTGAGAATTTCTGATCTGTCTGAGATATTTTAAGACAAATATAATCATTATTTATAAATTTGTAACAATATATATATATATATATATATATATATATATATATATATATATATATATATATATATATATATATATATATATATATATATATATATATATATATATATATATATATACATATATATATATACGTATATATATGTATATATATATATATATATGTATATATACATATATATATATATATATATATATATATATATATATATATATATATATTTTCTTTGTTAGAATCATATTTCAATAGAAACACTAAATGAAAGCATTGAAGTTATCGATGAAAAGCCCCCTACCCTTAATTGTGTTTTGGTCGTGTCCCATGTGAAAACGCTAAAGTGAAATTACTACATAATTGATCTTGGCATCCTATTCTACTCTGCAACGTGCATTTATTGGATGTTTCACTAAATAGAGGAGATAGATCTTCCCGTAGGATGGTATTTACACCTTGCATTGTCACAAGAATACGTAGATATTCATATTAATTATAGATTGTGAAACATTAGACAGCATAATTTTGTTGGCTCTATCACTAGAACTAATTTATCACTTGTTTATTGTTTGGGTATATTCATTATACCATTAATTTCTTGAATTATTGTTAATTGTAACATGTAATTATTAATTAATATTGTATATCACATAGCGATATGTATGATTGATCAGAGTTATTTTCTGTCTGACGTTTCAGTAATCTTAGTGGCACATTAGAAAAAATTTGCTGTGATGTATAAGAAAAAATAATCAAGTAGAACAAAATGCATGAGCATAAAAACCTCCAACTATCTAATATCATAAAAACAACTTTGAAACCTTTAAATATTCATAGAATTGGAATAAATTTTCTTTCTTATGCACAACTTTCATGATTTTGAATTTGTCATTAACAAATATTTTATGTGAGAAAATTGAAAAAAAAAGGAAATTTACGAAAAAAATTACTATTATATTTAAATTTATGTGATGATTTTTTTATTTATAACATAAAAAAACATAAAAATAAATCTGTTTTTTATTTCATGTTAAAAAAATTAACTTTCACTGATTATTATCCTAGATAATATATTAATTTTAATTCGTTCAGAATAGCTCCTTATTTATAAGAAATATTAATAAAATGCTTAAAAGTTGAATAATATTTGTGGATTAATAAAATTGAAATTTTAATGTAAGGATAAAAGAATCATTTTATATTCTAAAGACAAAAAATTACTATTTATATCTACCTATTAATGAAAGCTATGAAACATCAATTATGTGTTGTCCATGCAGACAAAATTATTACTAGGACTATTTCCAAATTTAGAACACAACATTTCTGTGGAACAACAATGAATACAGACGTCACCAGATCTTACAAATCATGTAGGAACTGTCCGGATGTGGAACTCAACCCGGAATATATTTTTAACTGACCGGTGTCTGGGGCTTGAGCAGCCACCAGGCGCGTCGGCAGGTGGTGGATAACCGAATGTCCTGTAGGAATGACAGGATAGCCTTGAATATAGAATCAGAGGCCGTGAACCAGCTCCCATAAGCCCTGGTGTTATGCGATTCGGGCCTAGGGTTATTTGGCACCGCGGTAATGGTGTCTTAACGGAGCCTCTAGTTGCCTGGCGAACTTCCACAGTAATTTGCCTTGCCCAGTAACTCAGGCAATGCTGGGTGGATTTATATTACCTGAGCTTATTAATTGTTATCTTGTGGCTGAAAAGACACAAGAATTAACAAGCCTTTCTGCATTTGCAGGTGAAGACTTTGAAGTAGACCTTGCTGAAAAAGAAAAGGGAACTCAGAGGCAATGTAGTAAAAGGGCAGCAATGAATCCTTCACTTGAGGTAGAAATGACCTCCAAACCATCTTCTTCTGGTGAAAGTCAGGAAGCTATCCCTAGCATGACTGACTTTCTGAGCAGATGGCATTGTTTCAGCAAGACACTATCTGCTGGAAATGTCATGCGCAAAAGGAAATGGCACTGCATATCATTTACGAATGCGAGGCTCTTGCCCTCCCTAGATTAACTTCTTTAGGCATCATCCATGCTAAAGAATTATACCTAGACTCCATTAAAGGGTTATCGGACTTTATTAATAAAGTGGGTGACCCGAGCAACTGGAACTAGGAAACATTGGGTTTGGAGTTTATGGTACAAAATGCTGATAAAAGCAGAGGTGCCCAATGACATACAAACCCAACTCTAAGAAGAAGAAGAACTGCCCGGCCATCATAAGAAGTTTACAGGGTATTGACGAATTTCCCTTTCAGAGAAATCTCTATAACGATAAAATTGCACTCATTGCCAAGGCCATAATTTTGGCACATGGAATGAATTGACTTGACTTTAAATGAACACAAGACACCAAACCAAACCAAATAAAGCTATCTTTAGACACAAATACATGGAATACATTTTTAACTGCAGTTGCAGAATTTTTTTATTTCTTTTTGTGAAATCATATAAATTCTATCCTATTTAATTGTAAAATTTGAAAAGTAATATTTATATATGCTTAAGTTTACCTATCTCTCTCTCTCGGTATATATATATATAGCCGCCCATCTTATCTAGTGATAAGTGTGCCTGACTGCGGATAAGAGGAGGTCTTGGGCTCGAATCCTGGTTCGGGCATGGATGTATTTTCTCTCTCTATCTATTCTGTTTTTGTCCCTTCAATGTATGAATGAGGTGTGAATGGTTGCCTACCCTATAAATGGGTTCCTATGGCATGTGTGTACTGAGGAAGTCGGAGTCCACATCAAATATGGTTCAGTTGGAAAAGTGGAGCAGAGCACACCATATTACCAGCCTACAGCCTAGCTGGCACACGGCAACAACAACATCTATATATATATATATATATATATATATATATATATATATATATATATATATTATAAAGATTTTTTTTAACAACATAAAACATTTGATTTGTAATTTTTTAAATATCCTAATCTACGCGTTTTATAATTCAATTTTAATTTTTGAAATTGATTTTTTAACATTGTATCTATTATTCTTTTAAACATATTTAATTTTTTCAAAAATTTATTGGTCAACTTTTAAACATTAGTCATGTCAATTACGAAATGTTCTTCAATAACGAAATATTCTTCCTAAGATTTTTTTATTTCAGACTATTTTGTATTTTCAGCTCAAATACATCATATAGGTTTTGATGAATATATAATATACGTCTATATAGATAATAGGACTCCGTGTGGGTGTATCATGATCAACCCAAATGGTGGATAGTATTTAGAACAGAGCCCAAACACAAACAGATTTGGCTTGCCAGCTACAAATGCTGCTGTTTCGTGTGCAAGGCATTGCGACCAATACAGTCTTTACGTGTCCCTTATGACCTTAGAAGAGGAAATAATCAATGTCTTAAAAGTGAAGCAAACTACTATTATTTTTTATGAATAATGATTTTTTCAGAAAATTTGTTGTTTGTTAAATAAAATGAACAAAGCTATTGAAAATCTGCAACCAAATTTCCTTTCACATTTCATGTAATGAAGGCGAAATTGATTTTTATCAAATACTTCACGTTTGAAAAAAATGTGATTCCTTATTAAAATAAATTTAAATAAAACACTTTCAATTTTTTATAATTACTCTAATGTTTCGAAGCCATTATATTGTAAAATTTTTCAAAACATGGAAGTCAAAAATATGTAACTTCAATGGAAGTAAATTTTCTTAAAGAGAGAAAAGAAAATATTAATTCCAGAAATATAAAAGTGCATTTTCCTTTGGATCATAGAATGATTGAAAAGCTCGGGAAAAATTAAAAAAATATAATATTAATTTAAAAATATTACTATTGTTTGAACTAAAAATTATATTCTGATCTTAATGCTAGTGTCCTAAAAGGGACAAATAATGTTGATTTCAAAATTTACCTTTTGGACAGCCAAAATACTTTTCTTAAAATATATAAAGATTTTTCAAATATGAGGTTTAATAAAGGAAACTCACAAAGAAATAATTTTACTACTTTAAAAAGAACATTCTGTCTATTTCTCATTTAATAAATTTTTTAGTGAAATTTTATTTAACTGATTTAAAGAAATACCATATGCACTCACTTCCAAAAGTTAAGAACGAAGATTTAAAGTGCAAAAATATCAAGAAATACTGCTTTGATTGACACAAAATTCAGCAGAAAAGTAGCATATACATTTATGAATAAAATCAAGTCAATGTATACAAAAATGAAAACAATATTAAATTTTTGTAAGTTATCAGATATTGACACACTGGAGATTTAAACAGATTTATGTATAAATTGAAGATAAACAGCATAAAATTAAAAAAGGACTATGCTTTCAATTAGGTTGTCAGCCAAGCATAATTAGGCAATAGCCATTCTTCATGTAGAGCAGTTTCCAGCTCAATAAGAGTGGCTGAGGTGGGAAACGTGAAGATACAGCACGGCCGAGAACATCCTAAAATTTTTCAATGGGATAAAGATGTGAAGAACATGCTGGCCACGCCATACGTGCAATCCCTTCACTCTCTAGGTAGTCATTGACAATGTCGGCTCTATGAGGACATGGCGTTATCGTCCATTAAAACAAAAGCAGAGCCAACTGCTGCAGCGTACAATCTCACAATGTGTTCTAAGACATTCTCTCGATACCGGACAGTTGTCACAGAACTCCGTTTAAAGATGTGCAGGTCAGTCCGGTATTCTAATGAAATCTCTACCCACATCATAATGCTTCCGCCTTGAAATGCGGGATGTTCTGTGATGTTTGGGGGCTTATTGCGTGCTCCTTATTCACACCATATCCTTATGCGTTTGTCATCTGGCTCCAGAGCAAATCTTGACTCATCAGTAAACATGACATTGCCCCAGTCAGACAGAGTCCAATTGACATGTTCCCGACACCGCTTTAATCGTGCCCCTCTTGATTGGACGGTTAGACAAACACAAACTCGAGGTACCCGGGCGTACAGTCCACTCATATGTAATCTTTGGAGTACAGTAGCTGCAGATATCACCTTACCAATGGACGATGTAACCATAGATGTCACACGCGCGGAGGTCTCTCTGCATTTCCACTTCACTAAAATCGCAATATATCGATCTTCCGTGAAGTTTGTAACCCTTGGGATACCGGCTACGGGCCTTCGGACAACTGTCTGTCTGGTTTGGAATTGTTCCCATGAAAGTGAAATTACAGAATGATGAACGCCGAAGAAAAGAGCAACATCTGAGATCGACTCTCCTGCATCAATGGGCCCCACAGCACGCCAGCGCTTAGAATCTTCCATTCGTCTTCTGGAAGTCAGAGAAACACGAATGTCTTGAAAACAAATTGCACGAAAGTTTTAAACATCTTTTATCAGCACTTACAATCAATTTTTGTAATCCTTCATAATGCTGGTATCTTATAAGACTGCCCTTTTTTACATATTTCTTGACATGAAAACGTGATTGGCTGTTACCAACATATTTGCATACTTCCATCTACCTCTGCAGCGATTTGCATCCTTTTCAATTCTGAATGGCTTCCGGAATTTAGCATTTTCCTCTACGTGCTTAACTTTTGTAAGTGAATGTATTATACACATTCGGCTTGATTTTAAAATCGTACAAAAATTACAATTAAAGTTGTATTTATAGCTTCCCTTAGGGCAAACAGAATATCTTCTTATATAATATAGACTGTTTTAAAATCTGAGATTTTATAAAATACTTAATAATTTTATTATTTGAAACACAGCACATGAAGCTCATCTATTTCTTATCAAAATAGGAATTATATGAGGAAATTTTTATTTAACTGTTTCAAGAAAGGAAATATTTTCCTAAAATATTCAAGCATTAAATATGATTAAAATCAGCATTTATAATTAAAATATATTTAAAATACATTTTTACTGTTTAAAAATATAAATTTAAAAAAATACGTGATGTTAGATGTTTTTAGATTATTATAAATATATGTTCTTTATAAACATTATAAATAACATAGAGAGTTATGATGAGATTATGTGAGTTGATGATTCAGATTTACTATTACGAATTTGTTTTCAATTCCTCTTACGTTCTCAGTTTTAACCATTTGCAAGTTTTTTTAAAAAATGGACACAAATGACAAAACCTTTTCAGACATCTAACAACAAGAATATAGACCAGCTAATTTACAAATTTGTTGTACAAATATATTTATTGTTTTTATGTAATTTTTCGTATTACAAATTGATATATATATATATATATATATATATATATATATATATATATATATATATATATATATATATATATATATATATATATATATATATATATATATACATATATATATATATATATACATACATATATATATATATATACATACATATATATATATATATATATATATATATATATATATATATATATATATATATATATATATATATATATATATATATACATATATATATATATATATATATATATATATATATATATATATATATATATATATATATATATATATATATATATATATATATACATATACATACATATATATATATATATATATATATATATATATATATATATATATATATATATATATATATATATATATATATATATATATATTATAATAATAAAAAACACTTTGTATTACAAACCTCATTTACATTTAGATTAGAACTTTATAATCGATAACTTTCATTGTAACAATAGTTTCATTTCAGTTAGCAGAAAAGAAAGAAGCATTTTAAATGAATTTGGAAAAAATAATTAAATCACAATTATATAGTTTTTAATTTTATATTTCCTGCATTATTGTGCAAAAATGCCTCCTACCTTTCATAAAATTATATTAGTTTTTTCCGGTTACGACAGATTTCTGAACTGATATTTAAAAGTCAGACCAAAACATATCTTTAGATATACTATATTAACATTTAATATAGTGCCAATTAATTTGTTATGCCACCCAACTTGTCTAGTGGTCAGCCTGCCTGACTACCGATAAGGAGATCCTGGGTTCGAATCCCGGTTCAGGCATGGATGTACTTTCTCTCTCTATCTATCCTGTCTTTGTCCTTTCCTTGCATGAATGAGTTGTGAATGGTTGCCTACCTTATAAACGGGTACCTATGGCATGTGTGTACTGAAGAAGTCAGACTCCACACCAAAATATTGTTCAGTTTGAAAAAGTGAAGCAGTGCACCACCCCAAGTTGCCAGCCTAGCTGGCACGCGAGAACAACAACAACAACATCAATTTGTTCTGACACCAAAATATATTTTGCAATAATTTGAGTATTAAGAATAACATAAGTGTATTGTTTAAATGTGATTTTCTTTTTTCTAAACATTATCAGTGTAGTATTGACTTCGATATTCTTTTCATTTAATATCTTCAACTACACAATAAAATTAAGAAGTCTGTGTTTTCAAAAGATTCACCGAGCTCATTAAGATTCTCTATTGGAAAAAATTAACTAATCTATTTTTAAAATATATTACTTAATCAATTTAATCTTCAGTTTAAACAGCAGATAACGACCACAAGAATTATTAACTAAATTGTATATATTTATAAATGTATGAATATATTGATATATATTGTGTATTCTTGTATTTTTATGATTATGATGATAATGTCGATCATGGCAAGTATTTTTAAAATCCCACTCTCATTTTGAAAATGATAGTTTCTAAATAATTTTTAGATCTGTATTCAATTTAATAATACAATTAAATTATAAATTAATTAAAATTTACTATTAAAATATATAAATATATCAAGTTTAATTAATCTTGGACAAGAGTATTTTCAACTTCAATTTTGAATGTGACTCAAAATATAAAAGTGGAATATTTCATCATCTTTATGACAGATTTCAATTTCTTCAGAAAATTTTAAAGTTGGTTCAGATGATATTAACTTTTAGAAACTATTATTTGCAAAATTTTCTAGACTCCTACCGAATCTTCTTTACTAATATTTGCATTAATACTTTTCCCTGTAAGAATGTCTTTTCAAAATTGTCAAAAGAATTTCAGTTTCAAAAGGAATGTGCCTGGTTTAATAAATTAAGGAACATATTTTCGTTTCTTGAAGACAATTACTGTTAAGAAAGTATTTAAACAAATATTGTAATAGAAACTTTATTTCTTTTATCACATTTTATAAGATTATTGAGTTTCCAAGATTAGCTTTGAGAAGAGAAACTGAACATTTGTGCAGATGGTAAACATATAAAGCTGTATTTATATAAGCTAATTTATACAACAAAAGATTATAAAAGTGTGTTCTTTAACTTAATTTAAAAATGACAAAACATCATAGTTTCAAACATTTTGATGGAATTTCGACATAATTATAATAGTTAAATTTGAAAAAATTAAATAAGAACATATACATATAATGATTATTTAGTTTTTATTTTTAATGATTTCCTATTTTCATGTAAGTGTGTAACTGTTTATATAATTTAAAAATGTAGTACATTACTTTATTTACTGACTGCAGATAGGGAGGTCCTGGGTTCGAATCCCGGTTCGGGCATGGATGTACTTTCTCTCTCTATCTATCCTGTCTTTGTCCTTTCCTAGTATGAATGAGGTGTGAATGGTTGCCTACCCTATAAACGGGTCCCTATGGCATGTGTGTACTGAGGAAGTCGGACTCCACACCAAAATAGGGTTAAGTTGGAAAAGTGGAGCAGCGCACCCCATATTGCCAGACTAGCTTGCACACGACAACAACAACTGTTTATCACTTTTTAGTCAATTTTGCAAAAAAAAAATGATTTCATACACATTAAATTTAAAATAAAATTTGGAGCCAATAAAATTATCGTATCTACAACAACAACAACTTACTTCATTTCGTATTTCAAGCTTTTTTTAAAATATACTCGAAGTTTTCAAGTTTTTCTAATGAATGAGATTTGTGCAATAACTGGTAAACAGAATAAAAGTATTGTTTTATAACACACACATATAAGGTAAATAGAATTGTAAGTTGAATATTTAAATATGCCCATGCAAACTTTTAACAATATTTAAAAGGAAACAATTTTTAATTTTATTCTGCAACATTGTATGATTTAATCATTAGCAATGTGAGAGCTACACTGGGAATTATTTCGTTTCATAAATATTCATTAATAAGTATACGAGTATAAATTGTGATTTTAGTTGCATATAAATTAGCAACGCGAGAGAATCGTATGCTTCGGTATTCTTCCATCTCATAAACATTTATTAATTAGTGAATATTCATTAATTATTAATATGTTATGAAACAAATGATTAACTCTTCAATTATATTTTATCATTTATCCTTATGCTTTTTTAAATTAGCTTTGAAAACTAATTTTTAACAAAAATTCATTAATAATAATATTAATTTAAATCAAATACGTATGATCAATAACAAATTTTGTTTCTTCATTTAATATCACATATAAGAGAAACAGTGAAGTTAATGTAACCAAAAATACTTTTATAACGAACGAATTTGTTTGAACGTATTCCACTAATCATTTTTTATATGAAGAAATATTTTGATGGAACATTTGATAGTTTTTATAAACAACTTTATAAAAATATTTTATGCGCAAAAAATGATAATTAGTTTCTATTTTCATTAGATATTAATCGGAAAACTTCTGAAGAGTTTGGGAGTACGACTTGTAGATACATCATGCAGTACAGAATATTGAATGCATAATACTGATCAGTAAAATTATATATCTCTTTAACGTTAACTTACAGAGGGTATTAACACATTTTTAGAACGATTTCGATTAAGAATTTTGAAAAAGTAAATGTTTAGAAATAAAAATGTTTGGCAACAGCTTATTATTTGAAATGAGACATATTGCCTGCTACTTTTAAATTTATTGTTCTTTCAAAATGTAGCATGTAAACAAGATGTGGATTGAGGGATATGTTTTTGAGCTTTCCGAAGAGAAATACTCTTATTCCAGGATTCAAAAACGTTGTGAAATGCATGGTATTAAATTTTCTAAGTGCAAAATAAGCAACATTATTAATCGGACAGGTAAAAACCGTCAATCATTATTTCTACATGGAAAGAAGACTCCAAACGAATATCCGAAAAATGTACGTACTGTTTCAAATGTTCCTAAAGAGAAATCGCTAGTAACAAGAGAAAACCCATCAACACAGAAATCAATTGCAAAGTCTGTAGATACAACACTGTATCAACAATAAATAAAATACATTAATTAATAATAAGCTAAAATACGTACAAAAATATTTAAAACCTAAAAAAGCTAAAAAACATAATGTTCACCAGCTTTTGCCGAAACATGTCACTCAACGCAAAAAATTTTGTAAAATCGTGTATGAAAACCATTTAGCAGGAGATAAATGGAAATACATTGTGACCCTTGATGAAGCATGGGTTTACCTAAATGACTGCAACAAAAAAAGGCCTACTTAATATAGGAAATGAATGGTAAAAAATTTACGTATTTGGTTCCGTCAATGTAAAGAAAGTTTGAGTAAAGGGGTTTATGATAGTCGTAGGTTTCTCCTACAATGGGAAATTAAAAATAAAAAGATTAGAAAAAAATGTTAAAATCAACTCATCATACTATTAGGAGAAGGTATTACCTCCAATATTTACAGAAGAAATTGCAGTTCTTTATCCCAAAGGCTTTCAAAGAGTGAAACATCAACAAGAGAAAGCTACAAGTCATACTTCGAAAACTACCATTGCATTTCTTGAAAAAATGAAGACTAATACAGGTATTGCATTTATACTTTTTCACCATATTCCTGTGAAGTCCCCTGACGTTTCACCTATGGACTATTGTGCCTTTGGTCTGTTAAAAAGATCTCTTTCTAAACGCAAACCCACCACGATAGATGGACTCTGAAAAGTGGTGGAAGAGGAATGGAAAGCAATACCCCTGGAAATTTTACGAAAAGCTCTTATAACATGGAAATCACGATGCAGACTTATAGTCCAGAAAAAAGCTATCAAATCGAACATTTAAAAAAATAGTCTTTACATTTTAAACATTAATTAAACGGCCCCAAAATCGTTCTAAAAATGTGTTAATACCCTCTGTATATAACTCGAGTATGATTATTAAAGTACTTTATTCACATTTAATTTACATGATAGACAAAAAAGTTTAACTTTTAAGATTAGTTAAATAACAATTTCTTTTGGTTCCGTTTTAAGCTACATTAAATAGTCTTCTAAGAAAATATATATATTTTCAGAAATAAAGTGAAAATATTTCTTTTTTATTACAATAAATTGAGAAAAAAATTCCTGTTTTGAAGCGATTATAGGAAAAGTAATGACTACATATGCTTGCTTAAGGCAAAGTTGCTAAAGTTGAAATATTAAAATCAACAGTATAGTTTCTCATCACTTATTGTATTGCCCGAAGATCTTGTAAAGCATTGTAAAATCCTTGTGTAAATCCCCTTTCTGATAGGACTTATCATAGACAGGGTCACAAAGGTAGAAACCGGAAAACTTTCCATCACCGATCCTGATAGATGTGCATGAAAAAGGCAGAAATCCAACATCCATATCCAGTTGTACAACAGTGACTCGGCATCGAATCGGACACCTTCCACTCTGAAGACCTGTATCCTAACATACCAAGACTAATGACCAAAACATTTTGACCCCGCATGTTTGGGCAGTCAATATCTAATTCAAATATCTTATGCAATTTAGGTAAAAGCAAATAATATATATTTTTAAATGATTATTTATGTGAAATAATTTATTGTCTGATATATATTGTTGTTGTTACTAATGACACTTGGACCAGCCAAGCTCGCTATGCCTTGGCTGTGCGAATTTAAGTCCATTGGGAGCGTTTATCGTTTTTAATCAGAGCACCATGAAGGTGAAAGTACGACTTTGCTCTACACACATGCCATAGGGACCCGTTTATAGGGTAGGCATCCATTCACACCTCATTCATACAAGGAAAGGACAAAGACAGGATAGATAGAGAGAAAGTACAAATATGTCCGAACTGGGATTCGAACCCAGGACCTCGTAATCCGCAGTCAGGCACTCTGACCACTTGATAAATTGGCTGGCGGATACATTTCATTCAATTTGCAATGCATTTTCTATCAATGGCTTATAATGGAAAGCGTAAACACATACGTAAAATAAGCAAAAGCAATACTTTTTTATCAAAAATTAGAAAACACTAAATACATTTTATAAAAAATGAAGCAACAATGTTGTACTGTTTTAAAATATAAAAAGGAAGAAATCCCATTCCTTAAAATATTTGTCTTCTTTTCAAACTATTACGCATAGATAACAGTTTCAAAATGGCGGAAAAAATTCACATTTTCGCCTTGGAACGAAAAATGTTGTAAAATGGTACACTTTTATCGTTTAAATTGATAACATCTCAGTATAAAAGCAATCCTACAAGAAATTAAATCTAAATTAGTTATAGATAATATATTAAAATACTCTGTAAAAGTTTTACAATTAAGTATAGGTCGGTTTCTCAGAGACAAATATTCTGAGATAAGTTTCATTTTCGTTTGTACAGCTGTTCTCAGTCCAAACACGGACAGAAATTCGGTGAACAAACGAAATTATTCATGTAAATAATATGTTCCAAAATAATCAATTTGCATTCATGGGCAGATTTGACGCAAATGAATTAATTCCATGTATTATTACTTACTAAACTAATCTCCCCATAATTCAAACAACTATGGTTTTCGAAAAAGAGTTGCACACAAAAAAGAACTCCTTTTTTCATGATATGAAATTATGGAAATATTCGTTTCAGACATCGAAACAGTTTCTAACGAATAAACACGTTGTGGTTAATAATCTGGAGTAATAAATGTATCTAATAGGTTTTATACAACTGTAAATTCTAGTTAGACATCATTAATGAATTGCTGAAAATCAAAAGATTCATCAACTTCAAAAATAATATAGTTCCTCTTTTTCTTCTTAGAGTTGGGTTTGTATGTCACTGGGCACCTCTGCTTTTATCAGAATTTTGTACTATTAACTCCAAACCCAATTTTTCCTAGTTCCAGTTGCTCGGGTCACCCACCTTATTAATAAAGTCCGATAACCCTTTCATGGAGTCTAGGTGTAACTCTCTAGTATGGATGGTGCCTAAAGAAGTTAATCTAGAGAGGGTAAGAGCCTCGCATTCGTAAATGATATGCTTGGCCGTTTCCTCTTGCGTATGACATTTCCTGCAGATAGGGTCTTGCTGAAACAGTCACATTTTATGGAGGTGTTTTCTGAAATAGTAGTGCCCAGTTATGAAGCCTACGATTAAACATATTTTCTGCCTAGACCATCTTAGAATTTCAGAGGCAATCCTGGCTGACGATTCATTGATCATACTTTCACCGTGGGTTTGACCAGGAGTGTTGAGCCAAGCTTTATACATCTTCTGTTTTTCCCATCTAAGAACATTGGTTTTTGCGGTCTTCAAATTGATCCAACAAAAAGGTTTTGAACCAATGGGAGCAGAAGACGATCCTTATTTAGCATGTTCATCAGCTCTTTCATTACCTTCGATACCTTTGTGCCCTCGCAGCCATACAATGATCATCTTGTTTCTAGTTGCCAGTTCTGTAAGAAGGTTTCTGCATTCCAAAATGATTTTAGATTTGATTTCGAAAGAATTAGGCGCTTTTAAAGCGGCTTGACTGTCACTAAAAATGAAAACCCACTTACAATGGTAACCCTTCCTCGTATTTAGTCGCAGACAGTGAATAATGGCCAAAACTTCTGCCTGGAAAACCGTAGCGTATTGCCCAAGGCTTATATAATATAGTTAGACTAGAAGCTTTTCTTTCATGAAGATCCGCTTTAACCGGATCCAGCTATTATATTTTAACAACTTCAGAGTGTTTTGGAAATACAGTAAGTGATCGGTTAACGAACTCTTCGGACAGCAAACAAATCGTGCAACGAACACTTTCACGAAAACATATTGTATTCAGACAACGAATGCCTATTCGGAAAACAAACTAAAATGAATTCTAACGAACATTTCTTTGCTCTCAGAACATAATTTGCAGAGTTGCCATACCCAAGGAACTAAAAATCGTTTTTCAAATTTTTTGAAATATATTGCTTTTTTATTGAACTTCAAAGTTCTATGTCGGAAAAAATTTTTTCCCTATACTTTATTTATAGCCAAAGTAGAACATCAGCTTCGGCTTTAATTCCATTGAAAACCAAAACTGACTTCATTTTGAGTGCGTCCTCCCATTAGTTTATTCACTGTCTCATAGTAGTCTTGAATAACGAATTCTTGACGGCAACAACAACAATGGCATGAACCACTTTACAACGACAATGCTATTAATTACTTTCTGAAAATCTGAAGAAGAGAGAAAAGTAATCGACATTGGATGTGTTCTTTGGCGTCCTATAAACAAAAAATGAAAAGGACAGATTAATATGCAAGACTATATGTATGCGTTATATTTATTAATTTAATGAGAAATTATACATCCTTTTTTAATTTAATTTTAAGCGTTTCTAGAAAAAATTATTTATTTCACAAAAAAATCTATGGTAAATCGATGATCGGTTGACGAACAGTTCGGATAGCAACATAATCTTGTAACAGATTATATTCGTTAACCGTTCACCCACTTTACAATTATTGTATACTTGGAGCTATGTTCACCCTGGTCTAATGATAGGACTGCCCAGCTCGTTAAAGAAGGTTCCAATCTTTGTCTCTGTTGCCTCCTTTTTTTGTTGTTGTTACTAATGACACTTGGACAAGCCAAGCTCGCTACGCCTTGGCTATGAGA
The DNA here is from genome assembly GCA_037975125.1 of Latrodectus hesperus. NCBI lineage: Eukaryota > Metazoa > Arthropoda > Arachnida > Araneae > Theridiidae > Latrodectus > Latrodectus hesperus. The sequence goes on along the minus strand of JAJQOW010001948.1, from coordinate 6,700 downwards.
ATTTAAGTCAATTGGGAGCGTCTTTCGTTTAATCAGAGCACCACGAAAGTGAAAGTACGACTTTTCTCTTCAAATCATCCGATAGATGGCAGCACCAGAGGATCCATTCCGTCAATTTTAGCATTGATTTGAAGGGGAGTAAATTTTCTCCAGACCAATGCACCCATGGTAACTGCTCAACGATCGACCACAGGACTTTCGATTCCACAGATTTAACGAGCACGTATATCGCATGTACTCGGTGTGTCTTTGGCGGCATTGGGAATCGAACCCCACCCTTCCGAATGCAAGGCCGATACCCTAACCACTAGGCTAGCGTTTTTTGATCTGTACATGCACGTCTGTTGGGAATTTTCAAATGCGATTTTCTAGTTCCTTTGCTGAACATAAATACACATATTACTACTCATGAATAGCTCTTTCCGAAGACAATAGATTACATGCATATTGCCAAATATATGTTTTGTAAATGAAATTTTGAAATAATGAACATCATAAATAATTTCAGGGCTATTTTGCAGGCTTCTTAACTCAAATATTTATTGCAATTATTTGTTTAAAGAAAAGGTAATTTTTAGGCTTAGATATAACTTTTATTCGTGATAGGTCAAACAATTATGGTTAACTATTTCAAATTGTCCAAAATAAATAACAGTTGAGAACAAAACTTTTGTGACTTATTAAGCCCCTGAATTTGAAAAGGAATTTTGCTTTATTCACCATATTTTCACATATTGGATTTTTAATTTATGTTGCTTGCACTCCAATACAACCTGTTTATTTATTTTTTCATTGTGCAATTAGAAACCATACCTGTAGTAATCAAATTAATTAGCTTGTAGTGTAAAGCACCAAATCATAGCAGGGCGAATAATGATTTTATCGTAAGTTTCTTTCCTAAATTTATACCAATAGAAGGAAAAGAATTAATTTAAATTCTTTTCTTCGAAAAACATGATAAGAATTTTTTTTATTATTTTCTTATTATTCGAATAGTCAGTTTTCTAGTATTGTTTGTTGCTTAAAGTAATTCCTTTTCATATAGCAATTGATGTTATTTTAAAATATTATTTTTCTCTTCATATTTACGCGTCACTGACTTCAGTGATCTAGATTATAGGTTTAGAAATGTTTATAGTATATAAGCGCAGTTAAGTTTTTAATCATGGGAGAATTTTCCAGCTGTATAAATCTAATAACTTAATTTAAAAAATGAACAATTAAGTTTCTTTTATATTTTTAATAGCATTTAATTTTTTTAGACACTTTGAGAAACACTTCCTGTCCATTTAATTTTTACAAGTGTAATCATTTAATCAATATTTTTCGAAACAAATTTGCGACATTTTTTATCGAATTATATGCAATGAATTTTTAATATTAGAAAATAACAAAAATTAATGAAAAGAAAACACCTCATTCCTTTAAATAAAATAAACTAATTTAATGATTATTCAAAAAATAGTTATTCATCAATAAATAAAATTGATATATGAATGTTTAACACAAATAAAAGAAATTCAGAATATATAGCATTAATTATATATGACTGAAAAGACAAAAGATATATATATTAAAAATAATTGATATTTTAATATCTTTTAAATGATTTCAGCTTACTGAAATATTTAAATAATCTTCATTTAAAACAATATTTAATGTTTTTCAGTGTCAATATTTTTATTATCATAGCTATAGTATATTTATTTAAGATAAAATAGTTTCACCATAAAAATATTTTTAACATAAAAATATTTTTTATATATTAATATTTAATTAATTTTATATTTAATAATTAATTAATTTTAATATTTAATATTTTTAATGTTTATAAAAACAAATTTTCAATTTTTAAAATAAAAGTGGCAACTTAACAAAAGTAAATTTTGAAAATAATTGTAATTTAAATTTATTTTTAAGTTAAATTTATAAATAATAATAATATTATTAGATAATTACAAATTAAATTTAAAAATTTATTTTTCGAAGAAGAAATACCCGTTTAATAAGAAATATGTATTTTATGCGCTTATAAACTACTTAAAATCTCAGAAGTGTGTATGCTATCGAAAACACTTCTTTATTTATACTTTAATTTCATAAAGTAAATTCATTTTTTCATACTTAGGAGAGAAATTCTTAATGCATTTTCAGCCCACTTACTCAATATTCTGTGAAATTAGGTTTTTAAAAAACTATTTTGCACTAATAAAAACATATTTTTAAAATTCTGCTTTCAGATGTAATTTTTTTTATAAATTTACTTTTCAGTATACAGTCCTAGGAGATTTCAACGTTATATTTACTCCTGGTACTCTTAAGTTCTCCCCCCCCATTATAAGTCTTTTATACTACCAAATAATTAAAATTTACTTTTGTTACGGTTTTGCATAAGATAATTAGATTTGTTTTTTCAGTCTACTTTGTTTTGCTGTTTTTAACAAAAGTATTTTTCTGTTAAAACCTGAAGAAAAATTATTTAATTTTATATAATAAGATGAAAATATGTCCAGTGATAATGATCTTTGTTTAAATCATTTTTTAAGAATATTTTCAAATAAAATTATAAAGTTTTACTAAACTTATAAGATCATAATACAATCCCTAATTCATTTTCCTTTAAATTATACATATAATTGAATTTTAGTGATTTAATGTTAACAATTTTTAACACTGTTTTTTAACAGTGAGGTGTGTATGTGCAACTCTGGGAGTGACAACCCTTCTCACATTCTTCTTCAATGCTCATCTGTTTCAGAAGAAAGGAACGATCTTTGTAAAGACTAAAATAACAGGTGGTCCCCGATTATGGTGGACCTAGTTAAGAAAGAGAATTTTAAATTTTTTATAAAACTTATCCATGCTGTTATCAAACTCCTTTTTCATCTTTATGTCTCTTTTTTTCTCTCTGTCTTCTTTTATTATTATTTTTTTAATCTCATGATTTATTTGGATTTCTTTTGTAGTACATTTGTTGTACCTTCGGGCCCTGTGTGGTATTCTTTGAAGCACAGGGAGATATTTTTGTTTTCCCAAATAAAAAAAATGTTAACAAAAACTTCACTGATTTAAAAATTTTCATTGTAATTATTAATGAACAGCAACTATCTATAACCAATTTTATCTTACAGTAGAATTTGCAGGAAGTTTCAAATTTTTCTCGAGGCATAAAACAATTCACGTCTTTAACTTATTTGAGTGAAAATATTTTGAAATGAAACATTTAAATTTCATTCCCTGAACTGTCGAATAATGAAGACAATTTTAGCCTTTCACTTGAGCAAGTGCATCTAATAAGGTAATTATTTAAGATATTTTGTGTTCACTCTATTGTGTCATCAGAATACTATAACCTTATTTTGATATCAATTAATAGTTACATCAACAGCTGAAATACCGGGTGATCTTTTTTAAATTGACTGTGTTTGGAGAGCCCTGTAGCGCGATCTAAGAGCCGGAATGGCACAAAACTTGGTATTCAGACTAATCAAGACACGGAGAAAATAATCCCGTGAAAAAATTTCAGTTTCAAAAATCGCCACTAGGTCATTTTGTGGCGCTTTACAATGTATAAAATGTGAGAAAAGAGAAATACTGACACAGACAATCGTACAATTAAATTATTAATGTTTATTTATTACATTTAACTTCCCCGGTGAGGAATTAGACCACATTCCATGTGAGCACCGTTCTCAGAAATAACACCGTGCATTCTGCGCACAACGTTCCCCACAGCCGAACATAACATGTGAAGAGGAATATCCCGTACTGTCTTTGTTATGTTGTCCTTTAGAATAGACAAATGTGATACTCCACCAACATAAGCGCACGTTCCGGTAACGTGAGAGGCATGGCCACTGGAGCTCGTTTACTTCAGCTGAGATTATTTGTCGGATCTGTCTACTATATGCTTTTATAGCCCCTATTACTGGCACTGTCATCGAACAGCATTTGCATTTTGCTTTGATACCTGTGTTTTATGCTAATTCTTGTTATTGTTAACTACAACAGCGTCACAAAATGTCCTAGCGGTGACTTTTGAACTAAAACATTTTTAACGGCATTTTTTCCCCATGTCTTGATTAGCCTAAATACCAAGTTTGGTGTCGTTTCGTCTATTAGATCGCGCTACAGGACGCTCCAAACACAGTCTCACTTTAAAAAGATCACCCTGTATATTGATAAATTTTAACTTTTACCGTACATATTCACTTCAGAAGGAATTTTAATTGAATTTAAGCCTATTCATATGTTGTAAGGGATTAAACGCAGAAAATTCTGACAACAGAGAAGTAAAATCTATCTCCAGCTGTTAAACAGTGCTTGGTATTGAACCTGATGATTTCATTGACGATCAGTGTCCCACCACTGAGTCATGATTTATCAGTGCAAACTTTTTAAAGCTAATTACAGTTTGAGAATAATTTTATAAAGATGGCACAGAGTCTACTAATAAATGATACCCATATAGCACAAATAACAACTTAGGGGATGCAATGGTCTGATTGGTCTTCTGATTAAAGTAAGGTAAAGAGTTCGAATCCAGTAGTCGAAGATCTGTCGTTTCACTAAAAACGCGATCATTGGGCTTTAAATAGATCGTTTACGTAATGTCCTCCAGTGAAATTGTCTGGTCAAGTATTGTTGGATCTCCTGCTTGGTCCCTGTTTCCAAATTATAAAGACTTCCACTTACCTGCTCTCACCTAACTAGTAGAGTTCAAAACATATCTAGGCTCAGGATCCAACAACAGCAGCAAATAAAAGCTTCAAACAAGAATTAAATTCTAAAACTTATTCCTCAGAACTGTTAATATCTAAACATTTTCAATTGTTTTAACGTGAATCCATTTTCATTCATTTACCGTACATTCGGCAATTAAGAATGTTCTTTTATATCTTGCACTCGATACATTGCCTTATTTATGACTGATATCTTTTATTCGTGTTCAAATACTACAAGTACACTTCAGTTCTAACATAAAAATACTGAAAAATTAAAAAAGTATCTTTCCAAGTAGTTAATACCTATTTTACTGTAACAGTTGCCGCCCAACTTGTCTAGTGATCAGCATGTCTGACTGTGGATAAGGAGGTCCTGGGTTCAAATACCGGTTAAGGCAAGGATGTACTTTCTCTCTCTATCAATCCTGTCTTTGTCCTTTTCTTGTATGAATGTGGAGTGAATGGTTGCCCACCCTATAAACGGGTTCCTATGGCATGTGTGTACTAAGGAAGTCAGACTCCTCACCAAAATAGGGTTCAGTTGGAAAAGTGAAGCAGCGCACCCCATATTACCAACCTGGCTGGCACACAACAACAACAACTAGACTATCACTGATTCATAGAGTGCAGCTGCTTTCAAATGTATTCCACACGTTATAAAGTAATCAAATTCGTCTTGAAAATTATAATTAAAACGTATCTAGCATTTTTCCACATTATACTCCCGTGCCTCTCAGTTATAATTCCTCAACCGTAAATTTATTATTTCGGAAAAAATATCGGTACGTTTCATCACGTCAACCGTGTGTGCGAAACTGCTTATGTCGTATAATAATTTGAATTGACACTCTATAAATTACAAAAAGAAATTTTTATCTCTTTGTTACAATGAAAATATAAGTAAATTATTCTGTTTTTCTTTTCCATTTTGAAGAAAAGTTATTAAAATTTTGCAAAATTAAACATATTTTAATGGCAAAAAAGGTTGACGGGATATATATAATACAATGTTACCAAAATTTCATGTAAAACTGGAACTACAAGGAAGTAAAGAAGAAATATTTATATATATATATATTAATATATATATATATATATATATATATATATATATATATATATATATATATATATATATATATATATATATATATATATATATATATATATATATATATATATATATATATATATATATATATATATATAATTAATTATCCTCTGCCTTATATTTCTAATTTCTATTTTTGCTGACCGATGGGTGAGTGGTTAGTGTTACTGACTCCTGAGCTGTTGGTTCCGGGTTCGAATCCCGGTTGGAGCATGGATGTTTCTTTCCATCTCTGTTCTCTCTGTGTTTCTCTGTCCTCTCTTCCGTGATGTTGTATGAATATGGCCCACCCTATAAACGGGCTTGTGGTGGTAAAGCACGGTTAATGCTACTCGCCTCCGTGACTTGGTTCACAGGTGCCCGCTGGGTAACGAGAAATGAGTTGCAGTCTCTGGCCTTGTTGTGGCATAGGGTTAGTAACCCAAATGTGCCCGCCGTTGGAAAAAATATTTCTAATTTTGGATTTTGATGATATTTAATATAAATTGTTTGATTTTTGTAGAAGATTGATATTTTTAATTTCTTTGCTTATTCTGTATACTTTTTAAATAGCTCTTGAAAGAGAGAAACAAAATTTGTAAATTATTTTTGAATACAAAAGAATTGAATCAATTTTGAATACTTGTATATTAGTAAATGTATGAAATACTTTAATTTAATTTGTGATAAGAAACAGTTTTCTGTTAAAAAATCGCATAAAAAACAAAGATATGAAAATACCGATTTGTTTAGTTACTTTAACCTTGACTATTGCTTCGCAGTAAAAAAATTTCTAAAAACATCTACGCTATTATACTGTAAAAATTTCTACCGAATTTATTGAAATATTTTCGATTTCTACCGAAATAAAATTGTTAGACGTGTT
>JAJQOW010001947.1:0-28539 GCA_037975125.1 Latrodectus hesperus | reverse complement strand
CTGTAGGCAGTATTATATACGTATATATTTATGATTACAAAATTAGAGAAATAACAAAATATTTAATAATTTATATTATATTTTGAACTAGACATATTTTAAATTATAAATAATTATGAAACTTATCGTCTAAGCTTGAGTGACATGTGCTAGAGGTTTAGATAAATGAGGTCTTTAAGTCTTTGCATTAAATCAAATCCTGAAGTGCTTTTTCACTTTTTATTGTAACTTTTATGGACTGTTACTTTTCTATGTTTGGGTTTAAACTATAGAGTTACCCGTACGGATAAACAGTATTAATTCTTTTCAAGGCGTAAATACTGTTTATTCAAAGTGTCATATATTGTTTTCTTTTTCCGATTTTAATAGTAAAAGCTACTTTCGTAAAAATGATTTATGATTTATTCTTTATATAACTTTACACCCTATTTTCAACTTGTGACAAAAGAATTAAGTATTTATTGTTTATAAGCCAAAGTCAAATTTAACACAACTTTCGTTTTTTAAATTATAACATTTATCATTACTTTTCCAACAAGCATAAATATATGCTAATAATATATGAGTATATATAAAAAGACTCCAAGAAAATATAATCAAATGATTAAAAGTAGGCAACATTTTTGTAAATTCATCTCTCTCCTATGGACTTTCTGCTTAGTATCAATCAAAATTGCAAAAGATAGTAGATATTGTTGTAATAGTAGATGGAGTTATATTCTTGTGTAGATATAATAAATTTTATGATGTACACTTCTCGTTATTTTCAAAGAAAGAAGTGAATAAAATGTAGATATTACTTTGAGACAAAAATGCCTGTTTTATATCAGAAACATAGCATGTACGTGCTTGTGAATGAGGATAGTATGAAAATGTAAGAGTATGCGTGGCTAAATATTTTCTTCTTTCTCTCATACACCCTACTAAATCAAATGTTTAAAAATTGTATTTGAATTGAAAGAATAGGTTTGATTTTCCTCTCTGTAATTAACTGAAAAAACTTTGTATGAAAGAACAAATTTAGAGTAATCACTAAATCAATTTTCTAGAGAAATCAATGCAATTTCTAAAATTTCTGCCAATGTAAAGGTGTCTTTTAAATCCTTCTAGAAACAGATGCCTGGCTGAATTTTCCATGTCTGCAACCCTTAAATATTGTATAAAAAATATTGCTGTATTTAACATGATTTTCAAGATATTCATTATGAGGAAGCTGTCTAGTTCCCAAAAATATGAAATAATATAGCAATATCGTCCTGCTGATAAAAGTAGACATCATTTTGGAAGGGCATGCATACTGCTTATAGCAGGTTTTATATTAGTACGAGGTATATGACTGAAATCTATTAGTCCTATGTTTGCCTCCTCAACAGTATTGTTGGTCATAATTCAGTTTTATAATTATAGGAAACTATTAAAAGTGAAAAAGTTACACAGTTAAAAATTTTATTAAATAAAAACCTTTTTCAATTGAATAAAAAATGTCAATCTTATCTTCAAAGTATTAATCTTATATGTCTTATCTGCTATTGAGTAAAAGTTGCAAATCGCAACATGTCATAAAACAAATCTCCAGAATCTAAAGACAGTTTGTCTTAAAAGCAAGAAATATTAACCCTTAAAAATATTTTAAAATAATGTTTTAATATTTTATACTTTCAGTTTTATTCTTTTTACCATTAAAATCTATACATAACTTTTTCAAAAATTAGCTTTGTGAAATAATCTTTATAGTTGTATGATCTATAAAAAAAGACATTTTTCTTTCCAAATCTTGAAATATTCACATTGAAATGTGCCGACTAACTTGTCTAGTGGTCAGCGAGCCTGACTGCGGATAAGGAGGTCCTGGGTTTGAACCCCGGTTCGGGCATTGATGTACACTCTTTCTCTACCTACCCTGTCCTTTCCTTGTATGAATGAGGTGTGAATGGTTGCCTACACTATAAACGGGTTCACATGGAATGTGCGGAGAGCAAATTTGTACTTTCACTTTCATGGTCCTCTGATTAAAACGAAAGACACTCACAATCGACTTAATTCGCATAGCATAGCAAGTTTTGCTTGTCCGAGTGTCATAAGTAAATAACAACAACAACATTGAAATGTAAAATAAATACAATTTAGAATATTACTTTCACTAGTGGTTATTTATATTTGAAATTTATAATCATTCTCATATTTTCAGGAAATAAATTTATTAAGACTTGCAGAAAGTTAAAAAATTTTATATGATATTTTCCATTTGATGCAATTAAATAGAAGTGTTTCGTACAGCAAATTTAAATAATTCTGCCATTTACCACTTATTTATATTGACTGCATTTTAAATATTCACACTTCTAAATAAATAAGGAAAAAAGAGACTATGATATTCAGACAGAAAATAATTATAAATATGCAATATATATATATATATATATATATATATATATATATATATATATATATATATTATGTTTGTGAGTGTGCAAGGAATCAACGATACAGAGAAAACAAGAAAAAAATAATTAACGTTAGCAATTTCAACGATATGATTTTTGTTTTTAATTGTTTTAAAACACGCATTTTGAAAAGATGTTTGTGAAGATGCCAGTTAGAAAATCTCTTTTGCTTTTAGAATGGTTCTACTTGCATTTCATAAGCAATTTAAAAGTTTTTATGAACAAACTTCGTGAAAATATTTTTCAGCGTGAAAATCCTCCAACTTTTGGTTTAGAAACTTTTAAAACTTCTTTATTTTTAATAAAGTAAATATGGGTAGATTAAAAGGAAACATTTTGGAAACTTCAGTTGAAATCTTCAGGGGCGTAACTACATCTTTCACTTCAATGAATGATAATAATTTTATAGGATGCAGCTTCTAGACGATTTCCTGATATATGAAAGCACATATCCAATAGAAATTGACAAGACAGTTCACCTGACTTCAAGCCTCTCATGGATGTCAGATGCGATCATGAGAAAAAACTCCATTTTGCAAATTTCCGCTTCGAAATACTGGAAAAATTCTGAAACTAGCATTGCTTAACTAACAAAGAAACACTATCATATTAATTCTATTGAAATTATGAAATCCCATTCTAAAATTAAATATTTTTATAAATGTTTATACATACAAGTAATTCCTTCTATTCCATTTTTTATTCAAAATTCAAATCAGAATTTTATTTCTTCCAAATTAAATTAATATCACGTATGATTTAAAGAGGGTTTACAACAGATTTATTATTGTTTTATTCTATCACATTATCGTCCAAAAATTTGCTTGATAAAATATAAGGAGTAGTTTTGATGTTGTTTCAAATTAAAAAGTAAACATTTAATTCAAACGGTCAAATTATTTCATCTTGAATGATAACTGAAATTATTGTTAAGCGAACTCACACTTCTCACAAATGACAATTAATATACAATCTATTAACATTTATAATAATTAATTAAAATTTTGTAATCACTGCAGAGGATTTGCAGTTCTTAATTGTCTACATATGTTTTCCAAAATCAGAGTAAAAATGATCCCAATGTAACAGATGATGTATTCTAGTCATCATCTACATTTTGTTTTATGATGTGTCGTACATGGTGTTTCCTTCAACAATTTTACTTATTCTGCAATCATTTTTACTGATCTCAAAGTAATTTAAACTGAAGTTATTTGATTTTAAACAAGAAAATGAAAGAAAATGGTTGTCAATTTTATTTTAATTTTCATAAATAAAATGTTTTATTTGCTTTTGATACATTATTGAATCGCATGCATTCTAATTAAGGATCCAAAGACCTAACAACTATAGGAAATAACATTCACTTGATAAAATTTATCTTTTAAAAAATTTTATATTTTTTCAAGTAGTTAGTTTATAAAATAAATTAAGCTTGAATTAAAATGAAATAAGTTTTTATATTATTAAATACCTATTACATTCACAATACAATCATATAGTTCCATCTGAAAATAATCATGTTGAATACAATCATATGGTTCCATATAAAAACCATCATATACTTATTAGGAATAAAAGGAACGATCATATGATACTAAACAACTAAGTCAAATAAATTGTAAATATATTATGATATGATAAAAAATTACTTATATTTTTGCAGACATATTATACGAACATGTGTGATTATAAAATTGAAGAAGTAACAAAATATTTTACTAACTGCATTATAATCCTACCAATATAATATTTATATTTAATAAAATAAAAACTGAATGCCTCGGAATGTGTTTCGAGACCGAGGAGTATTGTTTATTAAGTGAGGTCCGGATATATATATTCAGGACCTTACATTGATTTCAAATTGGAGATAGAATATTGTAGATTGCATTTAGAGAAGTTATCGTGAACAGTCAAATTACTATTGTATATTTAAAACTAAGACCCTTTTAATATGTATTTTAAATTATTTGCCAGCAAAAATTTTTAAACTTAAGTGATCATTCATTAAAAACAATACTGTTTGATCCTCCCGAATATTATACGGGAAAGCTAATTTTTACTGAGGAGCAATAATTAAAAGATATTTTGATTTTCCGACAGGGAATATTGAGAAATTGCAGCTTCAAAAACCGAAGCAGAATTTAATATATTTTCATTAATATCCCAAAAAGCATAACCAATAATAAAAAAGAAACTATCACAAAACTTCAAAATAATATAATCCCATGATTATATCATCTTTGTGAAAAATAAAATGTAGGTAAGAAGTATTTTACTGAAATTATATTCAGAAGTTTCAAACTCATTCAAAGCTATCATTCAATAAAGATATAAATATCCAAAAGGTTTACAAACTTTCATGTGATTTTCTTTTTTGTGCAATAAAATGATGTTTTTTCGTTCCAAGAATATTTGCGTAACAAATTACAATATATTCATTTTTATTTAATATATTTGTACAGACTGCATTTTTAAAATTAACATTTTTAATTAACAATAGAAAAAGGAGTCTATGATATTTAGGCATAAAATAAAGGTAAATGTTGATGAAATCAGGACGATTAAAATTTCATATTATTTAAAAATCTCTCTAAAGAAAACCGCAGAAAATTAAAAGTAATCTACGTGCAAATAACTATTTCACCTAGATAATTTTTGTCCCAAATGTTTCAAAGAATGCATTTTTATAAAATATATAATAAAAAAAGCGAGGAAATAACTTAAACTTAATGTAAATTTTAGATTCTTACTACTAATATATATATATATATATATATATATATATATATATATATATATATATATATATATATATATATATATATATATATATATATATATATATACGTGTGGGTGTGCTTGCATGTGTGTGTAAGTATAAGCGTGTGCTTGTGTGTGTGTCAGGAGTAAGCCACTCTGAGAAAATCAGGATAATAAAAAATTACTACACACAAACTACGCTAATTATTTCACCTGGTAATTTTTTTCGTATTAAGTGGTTTGATAACATGTATTTTGATGATTAACAAGTGTGGTCGGGGCAAAAACAGAAAGATTATTTCAGTGAAGTATTTTGGAACCTTATTTTAAGTTTACCCAGAACTTCCTAAGAAGCAAATTATTACCTACATCTTTGTTCGTCGAGATTTAGGAAATATTCATACATTCCATGACAATAACCTGAACATGCTTTTTTAGCTACTTTAAGGTTAACCACCTTCGTAGTCAATACTGCGGGAACAAATTTCAATCTTAATATTTACGTCAATATGTCACAATTGACAGAATAAAGCCAAAATGCATAGAATTGAAACAAGTTTTTTAAATTGATTCGCCATCCTCTAAACAAAATCTTTAACAATACTCATCGGTAAATTCCTATTGTCGTCAAAGAGCATCTAAGTTGTTGCAGCTTAACAGATGCATGAAAAGACAATTTAACAATTTAGTCATCATTTACATTTCCTTTCAAGGTTTCGTTGGCACCTGGAAATTTATTTGTTTCAACAATTTCATATATGCGGTCATCATTTTTACAAATCTAAATTTAACTTAAACAAATGAGATGAACTGATTTGATGTTAAACAAGATAACAAATGAAAAAATTAAAATCCTTTTTTATTTTCTTATCATTGTTTAAAAAACATATTTAGTTTGTTTTAGATAAATACTCTTATCCTGTATATATCCCACTTAAAGAATCAAACACCACAGAATAACTGTAGGAAATTAGATTCATTTGATAAAATTTAACTTTCAAAGCAAGTGAAGGTTTTACTTACCATGTAGTTGGTATATAAAGTAAATTAGACTTGAATTTAAAAGAAATATGTTATAACGTTATTAAATACATATTAAATCTAAAAATAAAAGTCTTCTAATCCATTTTGTTTCTCTTTTACATGGTAATTATTTAATTCACCAAAAGAAGCGATTTAAAAATGTTAGATGCTTGTTATTTGAGGTTATTTTATACTCAAGTGTTTTAGTAATCAATTTCACTTATTATTTGTATATTCATTACTTCGAAGATCTATGATTTTATTTAAATTAACTACGTAAATATTATCTTATTAGATAACTATCATGTAACTAAGAATCGGTGTTAGCAAATTAAACATATTAAATTAATTTTATTTTTTCATGCTTATATATAAAGGTATGTATAACAGTTGATGCTATCCTAGGTTAAAATAAAATGCTTTAACATTTTTCACAAAAATTATACATATTATTTTAAAATCTGGCACGGTTATTAAAAAAACATTTCAATCAATTATCTGAAATGATTATCTGTTATCAATTATCTGTATGAATGAGGTGTGAATGGTTGTCTACCTTATAAACGGGTTCCTCTGGCAAGTGTGTAGAGCAAAGTCGTACTTTCACCTACATGGTGCTTTGATTAAAACAAAAGACACTCCCAATCGACTTAATTCGCATAGCATAGCGAGCTTGGCTTGTCCAAGTGTCATTAGTAAACAACAACATTGAAATGTAAAATAAATACAATTTAAAATATTATTTTCGCTAGTGATTATTTATATTTCAAATTTATAAAAAAAGAAGTTATCATAAAAATTAAGATAAAATTTTAGCAGTAAAAAAACACCTGGAGAAAGCTGACTAGTCATATTTTGGCGAAAACTGAATGTTCAAAAACACCAAAAAGAAAGAATTATTGATGTTTCTGTAGAAATTATCAATTCTGAGAACCTCAAACAGAAACAAAAATGGAAAATCATATATGAATAACAAACTGTAAATGAATAACCAATAGATATCTAACATTTTTCAATGACTCAATGACTACGTAAGTAGAGTGGCAATGAAATTATTTTAAAGTTACAGCATTTTTCTCAGTAATTTATGTAACCTTTTTACCTATACCAAATTTTGCTAGAAGTAGAGGTTTACAAATTTTCGTGTAAATATTTATTCTGAAAAACAAAATGGAAAATTTTTCATAAAGCTCGTATTATATATTAAATTAGACGTAAATCATATGAACTTTTATAGTAAACAGAAGCAAAACAATCATATGATATTAAAGCAAAAATAAAGATAAATTTTAAATACTTTATGACATAATAAAAAACTAATTAAATTTTGATACATGCATGCAAAATTATGATATTAAATAAGCAGCAAGATATTTTACAAACTGCTTTCTATTAAAATAGTTCATTTAAATAGATTTTAATTGCTAATAAAATTAGTTAAATAGCTCTAATTAAAATATTTTAAGTTTTAAAGTATTTCTTTTTTAAATGATGTTTTGAAATTATCGCAACGCATGTATGTAGTATCGTGATAAGAGTTTGTAACACTTTGACGTTTCGGGATTGCAAAGGCTTGGGATTTTATTTTAAAAGATGAAAAATGATTTCATGCAATGCATTTCGCAAAACACTGACAAAGATATGAAAGTAGCATTGCTTAGCTCTCAAAATAAAATTGTCATATGATATTATGTTGTTTACTAATGACACTTGGACAAGTCAATCTCGCTATGCTATGCGATTTAAGTCGATTGGGAGCGTCTTTCATTTTAATCAGAGCACCATGAAAGTGAATGTACGACATTGCTCTACACACATGCTATAGGTAACCGTTTATAGGGTAGGCAACCATTCACACCTCATTCATACAAGGAAAGGACAAAGACAGGATAGATAGAGAGAGAAAGTACATCCATTCCCTATTCGAACCCAGGACCTCCTTATCCGTAGTCAGGCACGCTGACCCCTAGACAAGTTGGTCGGCATATATTTCATAAATTCTCTGTTCAAGGTAGGATATCTCAATGTCTGAAAATTAAATAATTATGGGAGAAACCTTCATATCATGTAACTCTGCATTCGATATTTTTCTCAAAATTCAAATTAGAATTTTATAACTTTCCCATTCGATTAACGTTATGGATGATTTCATGATTGCATATTAGAACGTTTTCGTTTTTGTTACCTTGTAACTTGTTATCATCCAAGTATTTCGTATGAATCTGCTTGGTAAGTTTGTTAACATAATCTAACAATTTCAAAATTCTTCATTCTGTTGTTAAAATAATTTAAAGTTATTACTTTTGTTCAAATGGTTTTCTTCAAACTCTTACCCATATATTGTCCTGCTGCGATTTGTAAAAAATGTAATTATTAATTTCACATGTTGTGGAACAAATTTTTTTCTCGAGACTCTCTCTCATTAGATTTAGTTGCATGTATCTTCATTAGATATAGTTGCATGTATCTTCTTTGATATAGTTGCATGTATCTTCATTAGATATAGTTGCATGTATCTTCATTAGATATAGTTGCATGTATCTTCATTAGATGTAGTTGCATGTATCTTCTTTAGATGTAGTTGCATGTATCTTCATCAGGTATAGTTGCGTGTATCTTCATTAGATATAGTTGCATGTACCTTCACTAGATATAGTTGCATGTGAAAATAACAAGCGCATATGCTTAAAACACTTACACGTGTAGCTCTAAATAATTAAAAATGTTTGAGATTAAAAAGACAATAACAAAATCTTTCATTGCAAACTCCAAAAATTATTGCTATTTTTAATCAATCCTCAAAACTAAAATCGCCGTTTTGTTTTTAAAAACAAATTCTGTTGAGAATGTAAATAGCAAATACATATCTTTTGTTCCTTCAATATAAATAAACATTCTTTGAAAAGATAAGTCATCATTTTTTCAAAATTTAAAAATAGATGAAAATACAAATAAATTCATATTTCGCGTTATACACATAACCAGAATAAAGTAAATATTTATCAAGGATTTTTTGAGTGTAAATACACAGTAACATCCCGATATAAATCTTGTCATAAATATAAGTATTCAAAAAATTAGTTTTGGGTAAGGTAGGATTACCAGAAACAAAATCTGGCCCATAAACAGTGTTTGAAGCTTCTCTTAAAAATCCTGAATATATTAAGTTCCTATTCTTCAGAAAAGTAAACATGATATTTTTCGAATAATCAAGTAAATTCTGGTATTCTGAAACCACATGATAAAAGCAAGATAATCTTCACAAGATCATTATCAGATACATCTAAATATGCCACATATTGCATTTCAATGCGTCTACCTTTGAATCATAACTACTTAGAAAATATCAAAATTTACAAACATACAAAGCATTTGCTACTTTCCAAGATCCTATTGATAAATTCGACAATGATCATCAAGACTTCATTGATTCGCACCATTATCCAAATGGTGATTCTTGTTGTTTAACTTGGCATCCTGGTGCCTTGTGTTTAAAGACATCACAGCCAACATTGTTAAAAAGTTATTTCATGCATATTGTGTTAGAGACTCTAAAATGCAAGTTTTCCATTTTAAAATCTCTAACACAAAATATTCCACAAACTATGTTATACACAGCTGGACAATTGCTAAGGACGAATAACACTATCATCCACAGCATCCACAAAATGAAAGGAAGCAAAATGTCAAAAATTAGAATAAGTGCGGTGTATAGTAAGAAGAAGTATGTGTATGCAAATTCTTTTCACCTCTGTTCATCACGTGATAGCATTCATAAGAGCTTTAAAGGTTTTGACGCGTGTGGACAGTTGTTGTTTCAAGTCAAAGTTTTACAGGAAAGATTTAATAGACGAATTTGAAATTATTGGCATGTCTTTCGACATCACTTAGATGATTTTATGCGTGGCCGAATTATTGGAAAGATCGCAGAAGGACAAAAAATAACAGATGTTGCCAGGGAGTTCGACATCGCTCACATCGTTGTTTCACGGCTGTGGAAGTCATTTAAAACTACTGGAATATGTAGTAGGCGGCACGGGGGAGGTCGTGTTAGAAGTATGACGCCTGCAGAAAACAGATATAACGTCCTTTCAGCAAAAAGGAACAGGCGCACCACAGCTCAGCAGGTGGCAAATCAGTTTCTTGCTGCCTCAGGAAAGCAGATCTCCCGAAAAACTGTTGCCAGACGTTTGAGGGGTGAAGGACTATACACCCGCAGACCTGTTGTGTGTGTCCCACTGACCACACAGCACCGTACTGCCCATTTGAAATGGTTTCGTGAGCATCGCAATTGGACTGAACAGGACTGGACATGCGTACTATTCTTAGATGAGAGTAGGTTCAGTCTGTCATCGGATTGTAGACGCCAACTGATCTGGCGCAAGAGTGGTACTGCTAATCGTCCAGAAAATATCCAGGAAATGACCGATATCCGACATGCAGTGTCATGGTGTATGCCGGTATCATGATAAATGGCCGCACGCCCCTACATGTGGTTGAGAATGGGACTATGACGGGCCAACGATACATTAATGAAGTTCTACTTCCTCACATGTTCATCTTTTCCGTGGTGCTGTCGGTGATAAATTTGTTTTTATGGGTAACAACGCAACATGTCATCGAACATTCGCTGTTCAGGATTGTCTAGACAGCGAGGGTATTCAATGCCTCGTATGGTGATCACGTTCTCTAGATCTAAACCCCATTGAAAATGAGTGGGATGCTTTGGGGAGCAAATTGCTGGTCGAAACTATCCTCCGACAAACAAGAACACCCTCATCCGTGCACTCCCAGAGGAATAGGATAAATTGCCTTAACAGCTGCTGGATAATGTTGTGAAAAGTATGATACGACGTGTGGAATGTTGCATCACACTCCACGGTGGACATATCCCGTTCTGATATCTTTCTTAAAGATGCCTGCTGACTTTTAGATGCATTGTTCCATTTTTCCGTATGCAGCATCAAATGAACATTTTTTCTTTCAGATGTTTCACAGCTTTTGTGCTTTACAGAACAATAAATATTCTTTATTCTAATGTCTGAACAATGTGGCAACTATATTTTATCCTACTAGGCCTAACGCGTCTCGCTTAATGTTATGCTACATTGCAATTTGTGATCCGTCCTTAGCAATTGTCCAGCAGTGTACTTTTTACCAGGTTAATTTTTAGATTAAATTATTTAAAAATAGGCATTTTGATTAAAATCGTCTGCTTTACGAATAATCTAAAATTTTGGTTGCTTGATCCTGCGAGGTCCTTAAGAGTTCAGCCTTTGCATTAATTTGAAATGCTGTCCCCCGTTTCGCTCGGAGGATGATTTCGATAGCGGGTTGTGTTCCTGATATTTATTTCAAGCGTCTATCGTATTCGTTGGAGCTAATATTGGTTAGAAACCATAAATAATGTTTCCACAAAAAAGAGCCATTTGTTTTCTCTTTGCGATATTATCAATATAAGCTATTTTTGTAGCAATGAATTGTTTTTCTCTCTCTGGAGTTATAACTTTTATATCATATATTCTACATCTGACTACAAGAATAAATTGGTACCGTTAAAAAACTAACATTAATTGTCATTAATTTTCAAACCAGAATAAATATATCCTGATAACATGAGAAATTATCAAATTTTTTTGAGGGTAAAAATCAAAAATATCTTGACATACATCTTATACATCAATAATATCTAAATATATCTCAAACAGGTTCATTATAAATTCAAGTGTTTTTATTATGTAAAAAAATAATTCATGAAAATTTGGTATCTCTATGCAAACAGTTGAAAATAACTGAGGTTTCATCTCTTAAACTATTTTCTTACAGAATAATTCTCAATCGTTACATTATGGAAAATCTACATTGGTTTCTAAATACATTGAATGTTCCATTAACTATCTATCAATTTGGTCAGAACTTCTTTAGCTATTTCTACTGATTCTATAAACGCAATGTAATTTGTCAACTTATTATTGTTTTGAGAATGTAACTCATTTAAGTGCGATACGCAAATAAAATTCCAAAAAATTAAAAAAGTCATTTTAAAGAAGTCACTTTAAGAAGCAAGATTTCTTATAAAAGTAAATACTGAAATACCAGATTGTATATAATATACTTAGTTAAAATTATTCAACATATTCCTGTTTAATTTTGAAAATGTACATCATTATTTGAAAAATTAGATAAATTTCAAAAGATTCATAAACAGATAAATTATATATTATCTCCCAAGCAAAAATAACTAGGCATATTATTTTCTGTAGATAAAGATTATAGATATACGCTTTCCTAATTAAGATGATTTAAAAATCGATAAGTTGAATCATGCATTTCGTAAGATTATCTTCCTATAAATTATCTTCCTTTAAATTTTATTATAACAATATGTTTTATTTTTGATTAGGTGATATGTATACCTCTAAGAGAAAATATCTCTTGATACAATTATATAAAAACGAGCTCATAAAACTTAGAGTTGATAAAGCGATACATGTTGATTTTTATGTTGATTTCTAACTAGACTTTTTGAGAAAATGGTACTATTTAACCACTATCAATCATGCTTTTTTATATGATTTCTGTATTCCTAAAGATATTTTCTAATTTCTCTAAGATTTTGGGCACAGGTGTCGTATAATCCATGATTCCGAATTCTGAATTTTTTTGGCGATGAAGAAATGTTGCCCCGATGACGTAAATACTAGGGTTACCAAAATAGTATTTTCCGCATAATTCTTATAGGTATCCATATGTATGACGTAAAAAAACAAGGTTGCCAGATACATAAGAAAATCCACCAAAAAATCGCCAATCTCAGAATTTGGCGCATGGATTATACGGCACATGTGCCAGATTTTGGATTTCGTAGAATTCATCGCAGAGTTAGAAGCACAGTAATTTGCTCTTTAATATATTCTGTGTACCAGATCTGCTGAAATATCCGTGATTTCAATTTCACTTCAGGTGGGAAGTGAAATATCTATAGTTTATCGCAGTAAATCTAGTACATGTACAAAAAATGATGTAGATAAATTAAAAAATCAAAATTAGGGTTTTCTGGATTTAAGCGCTACTATTACTGTGTTTTTCGAAAATTAAATTATTATTCATGTAGTTATAATTTATTAATCTTTCCGTAAAAAGGTATTTATTATTTTGGTCACGTCATTAATTATATTTTTTATTATTAAATTCAACAAAATAAATTGAATATACAAAGTGTTTTCAATATCATAAATTCTACTTAATACTAGTAAAATTCAACATTTTACTCAATAAATTAAGTAAAACGTACATAAATAAATTGTTTTAGCATTCATTATTTTTTGAAAAATAATAGAATATAGGGATTAAATTAATTATCAGGATAACACTAAATATTCACGAAATCTATAATGATAGTTAAAGCACATCTTACAGCAAAATAAAAATATAATTTTCGAGGAATTAGTTGAAGGCGTTTTTGAATGATAGTAATTTTTTCATGTTTATAATAAATTTGCTGACATTTCTATTTGAATATTCGAGATTATTATGTTTGAAATTAGAGCACGGAACTCTTTCTTTCATCCTCATAAAATACTTAATTACAAAAATCTTCACGAATGCAAATTTAATCAAATGATATAAATTTTTTAATTTTAAAAATACATGTCCAATGTTAATAAATCTGCGATAACTATGTAATAAAATTTTACATTCATTAGAAAGATCTAATTAACTTTATAATTTTTAAAACCAAGTATCTGTTTTAAGGTTATCTCTGGCTTTTCCTGCTTTTGAACGTTGTTTGTTATAATAAAAGAACCTAAAAAAATGTTATCATTGTATAACTGTTATTATTATTATTGTTATAATAACTATAATTGTTATACCTGTGTAAAGAAAGGTGATAATTCGAATAAATAAATGATTCAATCATTTTATCAATGTAATTCAAAATTTTAATTTAAAAATTTATTCTTATAAGAGTAAACATTATTCCTAGCACAAAACAAAGGTCTTTCTTATAATTCTTGGGAATGCATTAGCTTAATGATGATCACCGTCTGAATACCAAAGTCAAGCACTATTGTTCGAGATATTATTTGGATGGCGCTGTGTATGTTATTTGAATTGCTTATTATATGCATGGTTTTGTTATCTCGAGTGTTTGAACAATCATTACCTTTATTCAATAATTAACCTTAATACAATAATCACTTGATTCAATCACACGTTGTTGATAAATGATGTAATGACTTCCAGTATATGATCAAATATATTCAACAAAAAACATTTTTTAATTGTTTACTCTTAACTACTAAACACAATAACGTGTGCTTAGAAATAAGCAGCCAGTAATAAAAAACCATAATAATATAGTTAATTTTTCGATAAAATAATTCACAATAAGCTAATAATTTATTCACGGTGTTCCAAATAAGCTATCATTCAATCATGATGTTCTTAATAAACTATCATTTAATCACGTTGCTCTCAGTAAGCTATCATTTATTCACTTTGCATCTATTCATATCGAACTAGTCATTAAGCAATGATGCTAATTGGTGGGCGATAAAATTTTGATCAAATATATTCAACAAAATACATTTTTTAAATGTTTACTCTTAACTACTAAACACAAGTAGTTGTATACGGATGTGATTTCAGGTTACTTTTTAAAATGTTATATTTTATAAAAACGAAAATGAATATTAATCTTAATTTATTTGATGTTTTATCTTTGACTTCTAAAAATTTAATGTCATTAGAAATGTAAATTTATATATTATTTTTAATTCTAAAATTATTACCAATTTTATATTTGCAGACATTTTCCAAGAACAAGTTTCATTGCATTTTTCCCGTTTAAGAAAATAAGTAATAAAAAGTATATTTCGATGAATCGTCACCTATCCCGATAAGAAAAATCAAGATAATAAAAGAACCAAATAAAATCGACCCCAAAATTGCGAGAAAAAAATATTAAAGTTAAAATCGATTTCTTCATACTTTTCAAGTTACGTTAACTCCTTTTCATTTTAACAAGTTATCTTTCGGAGAAACTTTGATGAATGGTTTCCAGAAAAATCATATATTCGATATATGGTTCCACTCAAACGCTTTCAAATAATAGTATTTTATTGTGAAAATAACATTCCAGGAAAGTCATACAGAATACGAGTTGATGCGATTGCGCTTTGATGCGAGACAATTTTTTTACAGTTATCATCAAATTCGAATTACCGTTGTAACACATAGGTTAGGGGCTTATAAAATTTCTAATTTAGAATGTCTACGTTACAAAATTTAAAAAAGAAAGTTTTGCAACACTTTGTTTTTAAAATTTTTCTTTATGAGGCAATTTTTTCACTTTATTTATAAAAATAATAACAAAATAAATTATAAAAATTATAAAATATTGATTTATAATTTAGCATTTTATAATTAAGAATTATTTAAATTTTTAAAAAAGTAAAATATTAATTATAAAATTATTGCAAAATAATAAAAAAAATTTACGAAATATTTATTTATTTTATTGATTATGAAATCTCGTGATAAAATTGTCAATCAAATAATTATTTTACTTTTTAATTTTTGATGTATAAAATATTTAACGATAGTTATATACTGTACTAATAACATAAATTAATTGTATTAACATATTATAAATATGTTTTTATTGATCATGTATTTTTGGAGATTGCCTAAACATAAAATAAATTAAAAATGGATAATCAATAATTACAATTTCAGCAATAAATGTTTAATAATTTTTGTACTTTTTTAAATCTTAATAAATTTCCATTCCAATTTATTGAAAATATAATGCGTAAAAGTATATTATTCCCAATATTTTTACATTTTTAATTCAATTCAATTCACAACATTTTTATTCCCCATTATAACAATGGTTTTATTATAATCGTATTGAATAAATGATATATTTTTAAATCTAGGAAATGAAAAATCATTGCCATCCTTATCTTTAAAGGAAAACTTGTTATGAATTTTTTAATTTGTTTTATTAAAAAAAATATTTTATTTAAAAAAATTTTATTTATTAAAATTTGAAAAACAAGTTCTCCATAATAGGAAAATTTATAAATTTTCTTTAAAGTTTTTCGTTTTACCTAGTTCATTTATTCATATTCAGTTCAATGAAAAATTTTACACATAATAATAATTTCTTCCAATAATGAACATGAATGACTGTACATGAAAAAAAAAAGAAATCAGAAAGTACTCCTCTTCACATTTTAAGACACATTCATTGTAAATGGAAAAATGAATCCAAAAATCTTTGTACTTTATTCCTAAACAAATGTTTATGTTATGCATATAACAAAGCTTTTATCCAATATTAAACATAAGAATCATGTTAAATGTACTTTCAATAGAATTAATTAAACTAGGAATAATCTTAGGTTGAAAGGCATTTTCAACCTAAGATCATTCATAGTCTTTTTGAAAGATTTATTTTTTCCACTTATATCTGAATCAATTCTACAACTGAATAGAACAAAGCGAACGATGAGTAATATTATAATAATAAATGACTGATAAATTAAAGCTTTTTTTTCATAAAATGAATGATAAAAATACAAAAAAGTATAAAATAATAAATAAATACAAATTCAAATTCTGAAAGTTAATTCTACAAGATATTTGTACACAATTTTTTGGTTTTATTTACAATATTCCTTAGTTTTCATTGTTATACTTTTATTACTACAATAGTTGTATTATAAAATTATGGAAATATTGATAATTGGTAATTGATTTGATATTGATAAACAATAGTCTAATATTTGTTTTTTCTTTTTTTAAAATTATAAATACGATTAATGGGTTTTGGAGATATCCATGCTTAACTCCTTAAATGTACAAATACACAAGCATCCATCATAACATAATTATTTAACTTGGTTAGCGCGTAAAAATTTATAATTCATCTACTTACACAATACAGAGTCATCTTCGGTTTCCTTTATTGGTTAAACTAATTTTTTACTCAACAATAAATGTATTTACGTATAGTAATTTGTGTACAGCGTAGGAAGAAGCAAACACAGCGATTGACGAACAATGTTTTTGCTTTAAGGGAAATACTTATGCTTGAATAATTAAAACTAATGAATTATTTCAATGCAATGTATCAGCAGAATGCAAGAGCAACCATCTTTCATAAATCGTATCAGTAATTAGATGCATTTATACATTACACCATCGCCGACCGATGGTTGAGTGGTTAGCGCTCCTGACTCCTGAGCTGTGGGTCCTGGGTTCGAATCAAGGTTCGGGCATGGATGTTACTTTCTTTCTCTGTTCTCTCTGTATTTCTCTATCCTTTCTTCCGTGATGTTCTATGAATGTGGCCCACCCTATAAACGGATTTGTGGTGGTATGGCGCGGGTAATGCTACTCGCCTCCGTGACTTGGCTCACAGGTGCTCGCTGGGTAACGATAAATGAGTAGCAGTTTCTGGCCTTGTTGTGGCATAGGGCTCAACCCTCAAGTGCCCACCGTTGGAAAAAAACATTACACCATAATTATAAATATTTATGCATAAATTACTAAGATAATATCAGCAACTTTATATCATTAGTGGGAGATGTATAATTAGATTAAATAGAAGATATGCAATAAGTACTCTCCAAATCATATTTGTGTTATAAATTATGTGCACCCATTTCTTAAACAATATTCCACATAGATTTGTTTATTCTTAGTTTTCCTAATCAACAGAAAGTACCAAAAAAACAAATAAAATCGCAAATATATTATAAAACGTCATTTTTAGATTACCACTGAAGTTGATGATGTGCCTATCCTTTTAAATAATTAAATATTTAATATAAGAAATCATGTTAATGTTCCACATTAATTATAAATTTATTCTCAAACTGAGAAAATAAATTAAAGAACGCATCGGTTAAAATTTTTAATATACAATAAAGTTATAACATATAATACTTATAATGTAGTATTTTTGTTCACTTCGTTTTTTGTAAATGATTACAGGAAGGAGTAGAAAGAGAAGTATTTTTATTTCATTTTATTGTATGTATTGGATATGTATGTTTTTGCATATTATTACATATTATTGCATATTGTTCTCTTAACAGAACACAATTAGTAAAATTGAAATCGTTAGGAGTTAACTTATTTGGTTAAGTGAATACCTTTATTCTTTATATATAAATTAAATTAGATCAACATTTATGATAATTAATTTACAAAATATGTTTTATTCTCTTAAACATCGGGAGATAATTGCTTAAAAATCTGATTATGTAGTTTTAAATGTGATTTACATATAAAACTACATGATCACATTTTCAAATGTTTTCATGTAGCTTTACACATTATTACTCTTATTACTTGTTATATATAAAATGAATGCATAAATTGTGACTTACATATGAGCAAAACTGACATAGCGTTCTGTTGAAAGAGACTTTACTTAAACTGACATAGGATCCTGCTTAATGTGATGTACTGTTATTCATTAAAATGTCATTCATTTATAAAGTACTGTTATTCATTCATAAGTACTGTTATTCCTAGTATACTGTAAATAAACTGTCATGAAAATTCATTATTCATGACAGCTTATTTACTTTTTGATTAATGTCTGAAGTTTTTTTACTTCTCAGTTAATTTATGAAGTTGATATTTACTTCTTAGTCTGAAGTTTATATTTATTTCTTAGTTTTAATGTCTGTATATAGATTACTTATACTTAATTTACATTTATTAAAATAGTTCTAACAATCATTTGCATAAGAGTGAGTATGTAGTCCAGCGCCACGTATAAACACTATAAATATTTTTAAAATATATCATCAAGAATCTTTTCATTCCCGTTTTCTGAAATACCTTCTTATTTCTAGGGATGACAGAGTCAAAATCACCAAAATTCTCAACGCATTCTTTGACCAGGGCTATGACAAGCGGGTTAGACCGAATTACGGAGGTGAGTTATTTTATTAATAAAATATGTCATTCCTGAGTGAGAAAATAATAAAACTTTAACTGAGAAATTTTCATTGCAGAATTTGTATTAATGAAAATTAAACTTTGCAAAAAATCTTAAGAATAGCAAATAAAGATCGTGAATGCTTAATGTATTACTTACTAAATAGTGAAGAATTTTTAATGTGTTAGTATCAACAAAAATAATGTCAAATTTTTTATTTCAATATTTTTGTTGCGTTAAAGTAAATATGCACATGTAGTAGTACTTTCAATTACCACAAATAATATAAATAACGCTATAAGATAGTTTATGAATTCAAAATATTAATTCTCAGAAAAAGAGTATTGCATAAAGAAAAAAATAAGAGAATTTGAAGAGTAGAACAAAACAGTTTAGTAGGATCTTTCTAGTTAAGCAAGCTTTTTTTTAATAAATTCCTAAATTTTGTCATTCAAGAGATTCTTAATATAATAAGTTTATTACTTTTCTTTAAATAATTCAATGATTTCAAATTATTCTGAAATATTTTGGCTTTGAGTTGAAAGGTAAGTTCTACTTAATTTAATTAAATTTTAAACATTTGATTTTGGACTATCTGAAATTGGGGTACTTACGTATTATCGCAACCATATTGGCGGCACTATATATGACCGGGCCAATACAACAAACGTGATACGCTGACGGGATATGAAGTGCGTAGTCAAAAAGAACAATGTGAATTGAAATAGTATGAAAGAAAATAATAAATAATACGTGAAGAAAAATAATAAGTAATTTTTATCTGTATAATTCTTATACCTTTATTTGACGATATATCAATTACGTTTTGGTGGAAAATCATGCAAAATGGTTTTTAGAATAGAATTAAAACAATTTTTTTATCCTTTTCTTGGTCTTGTCGCCATATGAATTCTGCCTAGTAAGACTCAAAATGGGGTCTAGCTGTACCCCGTTGTTTCTTGTTCCTCCATTTCGTGGAACCCCACATTATTTCTATCGTTTGGGTATGCACACCCATTTCAAGGTCGACAAAATTATATTTGTGATTTACTCTTAAATGATTAAATCCAGCGATTGACAATTGATCAATTTGATAAGCTCTCCAACTGTTAGAATAAAGTATTATAAAAAAGTGAACCATTCCTCAATGTTTTCGACAATTTTCGTGGAAAAGCGAGGCTGCAACTCTATCAGGAACGGTTGCTAAAAATGCTTGCTTGGTCTCTCGATAGACCCCACCAGAAATCCATTGCTTTGGAAATATTCGACCCGAATTATTTTTCCTTTTCGTGAACAAGCTTTCATCTATTTCCACAATGCGGCCAGGTCCATTTATTTTCATTCTTTCTTTGCTTTCCATATGAAGAACACAAATCTCTCTTATATTATTATTCCAGTCTATGACTATTTTGTCAGCTAAATTAAGTGTTGACTTTGTTAATTCTTTTAATTAATTTGACTGTTGTTAATTCTTTGCACCAGCAATACATGAATCTTACTGCTGTTAATAACGGGATACAGCTTCCCTCAAACTAATTACCACTTCTTGTTCCCGCGTGTTGATTACAGGTTGCAACGTTGCACTTCCAAAAATCTGTTTTCGAAAATAAAGCTTCATCAGGTGAGAGTTGATACATTTCCTAACGTCTGGTAAAATGTATTATTTATATAAGTGTAACGGCATCTTTTTCAGAATTCAGTAAATGCTAGATTCGCATTTTAGTATTCGAGCATGCAATTTTCAACGAACGGTTAGGCTGAGAAAGGTGGCAAGCGGGGAAATTTGAAAATAATCACATGGTTGCCAATACGGCGCCTAAGATGCGTGTGACATTGGAGTTGCCAATTTGGCAAGTTATCCCGGAGGTTGGCATGGTTGCGATAATACGTATGTACCGAAATTAGTTGCTAAATCTCTGTAAGTTCATTTTTAATAATTCTCAATGTTGCTGAAAGTCTGTCTTAACGGTGAATCAGTGGAAAGTCAAGTATGTAAATAATTTGGTATGCATAAAGTATTATAGAAAATTTTGTATGCATAAATACATACAATTAAACCACAGTCGAGGGTAAATATCGAGTTATTCAATCCTACAACGTTATTCACCATCGCCAAAAGAGCGAGTAACATGCCAATTTTTTACACATGAGTAACTCCTCGATTTCGCAGTGTTAACTGAGAATAAGGTCTGTAGTACACAAAAAACAATGGCGGAGGTGAATGAACGGTTTTATGAATTTGACGTTCAAGACTTCGAAAATCTTGAATATATTGAAAGAAGATCAAGAAATGTTGTTAAAAATAGAGAAAATGACTTAGAAGATTTAGATAATGTCGATTTTCGAAGAAGATATAGATTGAATAACAGCACTGTGGAAACTTTAACTGAGTGCTTAGGGCCGAAACTGGAATCTCGTAGTACACGAAACCAGGCTTTAACACCGACAGAAAAATGATTAATCGCTTTGAGATTTTTTGCCACAGGAAATCAGCAGTTAAGCATCAGAGATTTAATCCGATGCAGCCAATCTTCTATGAGTCGGGCAGTAACTGATGTCGCCAAAAGCTTGGATGAATTACGCCCGCAGTACATTTATTTACCTGAGAGGCTGTCATAAGTTATAATAAGTTGTATAATTTCGCTTTTATGGGTGTTAGTAATCTTATATTTTATCTGCTTTGTAAATCTCTGTTATTCTTTGGTGAAGTATCAATAATAACATATCATTTATGTACGCATTATAAAAGTTAATTGCTTTGTATCTTGTATATTTTTAGAAATTTTCGAATAATGAAGTTAGTATTAGAACCCTACATTGCATTGCATACATAAGTTAATGCATGTATATTGAATCTAATGCTGCTATTCACTAACGATACATGATAATCATAGAATTATGTAATCTGTTCAAAATTTTAAAAATTCTCTTTTGCTTGAAAAACATTAAATTAATGATGCAATTTTTAATACAGTTGTTATTTATTTTGGGGGACTTATTGAAATCATTTTCTCAAAATTGGAAAGGAAAAAATATCGCAATGAAATATTAATTTTTTTATAAGAAAAACTTTATGTTTGTGGAATAAATTTATTACAGGCTGTCGCGATTCCGAAATAATGAAATCTAACAATTTAAAAAAGTGCCAAAAGCAAATAAATGGTACATAGCAAAAATCCACTTCTACAATCAAGAAAAAAATGTGTAAATGCATCTGCTTAATTGCAGAAAAAATTTAGTGAAATCCTTGCTATCTGCCTGGCAATAAGTTGCGTCAAGCTGGTTTACTGGTTAAGAAAATTTCCTTGTACTTGTGCAACAAAACGTGACTGTGCACATGCTCGAAATTTGTTTTGTATGTTAGTAACCTTAAAAGCATTTGATTAATAATGTGCTTGCTCTTGATTAGTCTGTACTTGTTAGTGCGAAAAGTAGAGATTAAGCCAAACCCAGGCAGGTATCTAGGATTTTACCAAAAATTTCTCAGTATGGGATTACTGAATAGTGTTATGTCGTTGACAATTACGCATTTCGAGCGAAGCTAATTTTCTTTAAGAATTCACTTGCAATTTTGTTTGTTTTTATTTTGTGCTTACCTGAAACAGAAAACTACCAATTATTTTTATTAACAATTCATTACATTGTTGTAGATATTACTACAGTTGAAAGTATTAGTAATAAAGCAGATAAAAACACTAAAGCTATATTATTAGCTTTATTGAATTTATTTTATATTATCAGCATGAATTTAAAAATGTGTTGTTTTTAACAGGTTAGCACAAACTTCTATAGATTGTGCGGATTTCCTGGTGTCATTGGTGCTCTAGATTGTACGCACATTAAACTCCAAAGCCCTGGCGGTGATATTGGAGAACTATTTAGGTGCCGGAAAGGTTTTTTCAGCCTTAATGTTCAAACATTAAGCGATGTGGACCTATTTATCAGAAACATTGTGGTACGATGGCCTGGCAGTACTCATGACAGTACTGTATTTGACAATTCATACCTAAGGGCACACTTGGAAACAGAAGTGCCCTTTAGGTATCATGTTTTAGGAGATAATGGGTATCCACTAAGACCATACCTGATGACGCCATTTCTACATTCTAATACAGATAGGCAAAAAAGGTAAATCTAGTTTCTAAATTTTTTTCCTTATTTTGCTCAATGTAACAATGTTATGTAAGTGGGAAATATTATAGAGACATTTTACTGCTTCACAATAATTACTCGGCAACTGTGTAAGGAATATAATTTAAACTATTCAATAGAAAAATTTATTTATTTATTGTAATTAACTATTGAAAAAATAATCATTTAACTGATGTATCTGTATGTATTAATGAAATTACAAGCATTTTTAAAAACTTAGAATTATCAATTTTTCATTTTAGTTAACTAGTCAAGACAATTACTTAGAATATTGTGATTCTTTTCTAATTGCTGTATTCCGCACTTTCCTTTCAAAATAAAAATAAATCTTTATATGTTTGTGTTCATTCTTTGCTATTTATGTTCCTTTATTAGCAAATGTGTCAATATAACAAAAAAAGAATTGTTGTCAAGTAGTAAATATTTATTTTCTCATTTATAGGTATAATGCAGCTCATTTTCAGGGAAGAAATGTTGTCGAGCGACAGTGCGGCGTTTAGAAACGAAGATTTCCAGTATTTCCCACCCTTTGCACTGTAATTTATCAACTGCTCAAACAATTATTGTAGCCACTGCTGTACTCCACAACATTTCATTAACATTGGGTGATGAGTTTTGTGAAACCGAAATCACCTATCATTATGATGGTATGAATTGTATAGATCATGAACGTGCTGGTGTTTCAAAAAGAAATGCAATTGTGAACACCTATTTTTAATTTGTACATAAATTGTTTTAATAAGTTATAGATACATTTACTAATTGCATATTGATTGAATCACATGTTGATTGTTAAATGCCACCTATAACTTTTTTTATTTCATTGTTGACTATAAATATTATTTAATTTATACAATAAATTGATTTTCATAATATAGCTTCATTCCTTATCATTAAACCATATTTATTTTATAATATGCTAATTTCTTAAAGTTAGTCTTTTATAATGTACTTTTTCTTTAGTTAAATTAAATAATTTGTTGCTTTTGAGACTGACATCTTGTTCTTTTATGCCAAAATTTTGTCACTGGCTAACACATAAGCAATAAAGATAATGCAAAAAATTTCCTACATTATTTTTTGTTTCACATTTCTTGAATCAATTTACATATATCACTATTATATCCAAATTGAAGCTAATTTTATAACACTGGTTTGTACATTCTTTTACATAATTTTTAAATAAACTGATGACTTTATATATTATTGACTTTACATATTTAATTATGTACTTAAATTTTTTACAACTACACTTTTCAGACAGAAAAATTTTTTCACCTTCAGTTTTATAAAATAAATTATAACACCTGTAAATTTTATTTATGAAAAACATTCCCTTTTGAATTTAATATTAGTTAATGCTGTGCTCTGTAAAAAGACAAACAATTTTTTTCATGCAATGAAATGATACTAATAAGTAAAATAAAATGAAATTTTGTTTACAACGTAACACCACATAAGCAAACAATATTTATTGTTTACTTAGATGTTCATAGTATGAAGTTTTTGCATTATTTGCTTTGATTTCTGATTTTAATGCTTCAATTCGCAATTCATGTTCAATTTTCTGCCTTTTGAGATTTAGTTTATGAATTTCTTCTTTTCTTCTTCTTTTCATTTCAAGGTGTTTCATGAGAGCTGCGTGCATCTCATTTTTATGCTGCATATTTGTTTCGTGTTCAGCATCTAAAATGTTTCTCCGCTATCTCTGTCTTCTGAAGTTTCTTTTGCTACAGCTTCGGAAGCATTAGGTCTTCGCTTCAAGCCTCTTTTTTTATAAGGGGTGTTCCAGTTGGAGTTTTAATATCATTTTGAACATCCTCTATTGATAATTCAAGAGGTGCAACTGTTTCTGGTAAAATCTGAAAAAATATGAAATAAATAACATGCAAATAATAATAATAATAGCATGAGATAAAAGTATCTATGCTACAGCTTGCTTGGTAAGCATTTTGAGTTGTAAATGAATTAAAATGTAAATTATTTGACCAAAAACATTTTTAGCACAAATAAGTATGCAGTAATTATGTAAGAAATTAAAATATTTAAATTTTATATAAAGTTCTTATACCCATAACAAAGGTATTAATTAAAGACATTATCACTGTTGGAAGATATTAACTGAAGATTTGATTTGTGACCCAAAAGGGGCAAGGAAGCATTAAATTGGTTGCGGTGTTATGCTTTCAATGAAATGAATTCAAGCAGTATAAAATCTCAAGCACTTAGGAATCTTTTGTTTTGGCCCTGCTTTTAAATGAAAAACTACCAACTAGCAATTTTAATTTAATGGTACAGCCCAACTTTAGGTTTAATACAGAGAACAATGGTTCTATCTCACAAAGAACGTTATAAGTTACATATAACTATTAACAAAAATGTTTTAAAACCATTGCAGTGGATAAAATAACATATTTTACAATGATTTCTTATATTTAAAGAAACAAAGAGATAAATATTTTATAAGTTATTATTTAATATACATTTGTATAAAATAATTTGTAAAATTACTTACAATTTCAATATTTTTCGTGTTTTCACCTGAACTCTCTACCTGAGGTTCTGAACACTCCACTACAGTTTCTAAAAGAAAAACCTAAATTTAAATTCCATCCCTTCATACACAATATTTTTAAATTGTTTCTTATAAAAGGAAGTATTTCTAGTTTAAACTGTAAACAGTTTTACTATAATTTATATTACTCATTTATGGAACACAAAATAAATGTATTTTATATTTTACAATACCAATGTATTATAAGACTTTAATTATTAAATTTAAACATGTGTAAATTATTCTGGCATATGAAATAATTATTATAGCTTTTTAATAAATAAACATTTTACATAAAAAGGAAATTTTTAGTTTTGAGAACAAAATTAGAATGGTGCTTCTAATATTACAATTTACATACATTATTTGTTAATACTAATGTTAATATTTTTGCCCAATTTTTTATATATATTTTTATAGTTTACATTTAAATTAACAAAATATTAAATCAAGTATTTCATAATAGACTCTCACAATAGAGAATACATTGAATATATTTATAATTACACATACACGCCATATAATTAAAAATATACATTTAATAAAAAGTTATTCTTTTCAACATATACATAACATTAAATGTATTTAAGGATTTTTCTTACCTTGACTTGCCGATGTGATTTCTTGATATCTGAAGTCCGAATCAAAAGCACAATCCAAAGGTTCTGTGACCAAACCAATGTCTTGCACTCATTGATCAATTTCAGTTGAAATTAATCGGGCTTTTCAACCTCCTGTCTTGAAAATTTCAACTCGATCCGCAGCTTTATGTTGTAGGGACAGTTTTTTTTTTTAATTTTTATACTTATCTCTTAGTTGGGAGAGTGTCTCTTTATACACCCCTGCTACCGCATTGAACTCCAGGAATATTTTCTCCAACATTTTTTTTATTATCATTGCTTATGCAATTAGTTTTCTTACAATTAATTATATCGCCATACTTAATTACAATATCCAAAAGTATATTAATTTCATGTGGGGTGAAATTTAATCTTTTCTCCATTTTGGCGAAACGTTCAGGACCAGGAAAGCGCGGGTAAACAAATGTAATCTCACGTGATCTGAAGCCAGCCAATCAGAGATCCTCTTACATGTCGTGTACAGATTACTCTTGAGTTTTTCACTCGAGGAATTCCCCGTGTGGTGAATAAGAATCGGGGAGTCAAGCGAGGGGTAAGTTTACTCTGTGGTAAGCAACTCGCAGATTACCCCGTGTTTGGTGAATACGGCCGTAAGCTAGTGCCTCATTGGATAACTCTCAAGTTTTGTGAATTCCACTTTCGTTCTGGGGGTAGAAGCTTTAAATTCTGGATGTTGGAAGGCATACCGGAAAGCGTATTGTTAGAGTTAATAAAAAAAAAGTATTTACAAAAATTGTATTGGCTTTTACCGTAAATATTAAATAAACGCAACAGTTACCAATAAAGCTATATATTTTCCTTTCTCAAAAGTTATGGCTTAAAAAATATGTGTTATTAAAACAACATTTTTTAAGACTCAATGATATATAGGCAAATAGTGTTTCAGGAAGCTTGTGGATGGAGAAGTTATAGTAATGAAAGTGATTGCCGGCTGGCAGTTTTCAGAGGTACCTGGTTCTATGTACCTCAACTCTCATTGGCTATCTGGAAATGGAACTTGGAAGCTATATCGTGATCTGATTGGCATAACAAGCAGAGTTTTTTAGTGGGCGGGGCTTAATTGAGTTTTCTTGAGAAAAAGTTAATTTATAATACAGAATAATTAAAAAATTTGTGATTAAATTTAGTTTCTATGATATGAAAAATAATTCTGAAAAAGGCTGGAAATACCTTTTGCAAGAATTGTTTGCACATGGACGCCTGGTTAGTAAAAGCGTTGTTTTTGTGTTATCGGAAAGTAGTAAATTTGAATTTGGCACATAAAATATGACGTGGTTGCTATGTCCTAAATTTGAAATGATGCCTGTAGAAATGGACGGCGAAGTCTAAGGGCTTTTTGCTTGATCCCTGCTTATAAATTACGAGTACCCAACCATCTCTTTTGGGGTCACAATGAATACCCATTGAGTGCCCCACTCTTTTGCGTTTTGTAGTGTTGAAAAGTAAAAAACCTAAAAAACCCAGATTATTAGAAAAAATATCATGTGTTTTAACAAAAATATTAACTAATTTCTATGTTTCACTATAGTCTTGTGCCTTTAAAACAAATGGATAAAATATATAAGACGTTTTCACAAATTTGTGCTAAAAAATTAATGAGAACTTAAAAGAACTTTTGACTGAAAACTAAACATGACATAAAATCAAAATCAATAAAAATTTTTTTGCAAAGTTGCTTTATGATACTTTATTACTTTTTATTCGACTGTAAATCTTATTGATAGTAGACTCGCAATAATTTTTTTCAAAAGAAAAAAATTTCTATCTGATAATAAGAAAATAAATAAAATTGATTGATTCCTATTTGACAATGTTGAAAAATTTACTCACTTAATTATAATATGCTGCGTCACTTATTAATATTGATAACTGTGCAAAATAATTACATGTTTTGTTTTAAATTTTGAATGTTGCGTGGTTCTTTGAAATAAGGAAATGTATATATATATATATATATATATATATATATATATATATATATATATATATATA
>JAJQOW010001946.1:25000-28546 GCA_037975125.1 Latrodectus hesperus | reverse complement strand
CTTGTAAATAATATAATGCAAGTAATCGCAAAGAAACACAAAGTAAGTCTATTATCGTCTGTAAAACTGTAGTCTTCTAAGACGTCCGCAATCGTCTGCTCTTACAAATCGTCTGCTGCGCTGCCTTCTGATTGGTAGTTGTGTTCAAGCCGTCCAAAATCTATAAATACACCATGCTCTGTTCTATTAGTTTAGTATGTGTATAATTTCTTTCTTTGTAACTTGCTTCATTAAATATTCTTTTTGCGATTCATGGACTCTTGTTCGTTTAACGAATTTCAACAGCAGAGCGTGGTTTTCACTGTCATAAATTGAAAGCAGTTTCTAGTTTTAATTTATTGCTTGACAGAATAATTTTATCAATAAGCAATGGCTTCGCCGCATGATTTGTATAGAGTAAATCCATTTGATGGGAAGAACTTTCCTGTTTGGCGGCGACGAGTGGAAGCTATTTTGTCTGCGAAAGAACTGGAAACATACTTAGTTAAGGAGCCCGATGTGAATAAGGAAGCAGAAGTCGTTAAAGGAAAGAAAGCCTATGCATTACTCATGTCACTCTTAAGTGATCAAGTGCTCGTATCAATGAGTGGTGAAAATACGGCGAAAGAATTATGGGAGAAACTTCATGCTGTTTATGAAAGCAAAGGAGCGGTAAACCAAATTCTAACTAGAAAACGTCTTGCTACACTTAAGAAAAACAGAGATGTTCCAATGCGCCAGCACATAGATGAAGTTTCAAAACTTGTCACCGATTTAAGAATGTCTGGAGCGGAGGTTAGTGATATTGATGCTGTCGTCTATATTTTGATGTCTCTCCCTCCAGAATTCGAAAATGTTAATTGCTGCATTAGAGAATCGCTGCATTAAGAATTGTTGTTGCATTAGAGAATCAACCGAGCAAGAATTTATCGTTAGATTTTGTAACTCAGCGTTTGATAGACTCTGAAGCTCTTTTGAATGATTCGAGAAATAAAACAAGTATTCGTTTTGTGAAACAAACTGTGGATACTGCGGCTTTTTCTACGAGAAAAGAACTCACATGCTTTCATTGTAAAAAGAAAGGACATACTTCTAAATTCTGTAAAAAGAAAACGTGCTATAATTGTGGTCGTGTTGGTCATTTTAAAAAGGAATGTAAATTGAAATCTGAATCTAAGACTGATGAAAAATATTCTTCTGCTCTATCTTTTGCTGCTGGCAATTTGACTTTCGGATGTCCGAAAAAGTTCATTATTGATTCCGGGGCAACATCCCATATGTGCTCTCAGAAAGACTGGTTTTCATTCATCAAACCGTCATCAGGAACTATTCGATGTGCATCCCGCTCCACTGCACTGGAAGTGAAAGGTATTGGAAGTGTAAAAGGCAAAACATCTAATGTAATTGATATAACTTTAGAAAATGTCCTTTTTGTTCCTGAACTCAATGGAGAATTAATTTCTGTAAAGAATATTGAATTAGGTGGATATAGTGTTATCTTTAGAAATAAAAAAGTGTTCATCGAAAATGAGAAAGAAAACATTTGTTTGGGTTATCGTGATGATAGTGGACAGTATATTTGTGATTTTGTTCCAAATTGTGAAATTTCTCTTACTGCGAAAGAAAATGACTTTGATTTATGGCACAGAAGACTTGGACATTCCTCTAATAAAGCCTTAAAAGTACTTGGATTGCCTACCTTTGATAAATTTTGTGAAGTGTGTACTTTTTCCAAACAAAGTGCTTCTCCTATAGGAAAAGGTCCCAGACGAAGGGCATCCGAAACTATGACATTGATTCACACAGATGTTTGTGGCCCTATTGATCCGCCTATGGCTACAGGTGAGCGTTATTTTATGACATTAATTGATGATTATTCACGTTTTATGGAAGTTCGTTTGCTGAAAAGAAAAAGTGATGTTGTGAATGAGTTAAGATGCTTTTTAAAAGCAAATCCTTCAGTACGGAAAATTAGGTGCGACAATGCAAAAGAATATGTTTGTGGTGAACTCATCAAATGTGCTACTAAATTTGGTGTTACAATAGATCCAGTTCCTCCGTACACAGCACATTTAAATGGAGTTGCTGAGCGTG
Source organism: Latrodectus hesperus (assembly GCA_037975125.1). Lineage (NCBI taxonomy): Eukaryota > Metazoa > Arthropoda > Arachnida > Araneae > Theridiidae > Latrodectus > Latrodectus hesperus. The sequence goes on along the minus strand of JAJQOW010001946.1, from coordinate 26,473 downwards.
CCAATCGTACATTGTTAGAAAAAGAGCGAGTTTTAATATTTGAAGCAAAACTTAGCAAGAAATTGTGGGGATTTGCAATTTTAACTGCTGCATACCTAAGAAACAGAATTCCTAGTAGATCCATAGAAAACTGTACTCCTTATAAATTAAAATATGGTAAAGATTCCGATCTTCAAAACATTCGAGTATTTGGATGCGATGCATACGTGTTGGTTCCTCCTTCTCAAAGGAAGAAGTTAGATAAGAAGTCAAACAGAATGATATTTGTGGGATATTCGACTATGGGATATCGTTTAATGGATCCAGATTCAAAGAGAATAGTGATATCAAGGAACGTTGTATTTAACGAAGAAAGAAAAATGGATTTAGAAGATAAAAATATTCTGAATGTGGATTCCATTATTTCGGAAAATGAAGATGATGTTGAAGAAATTGGTGGTGAAGAAAATATTACTGAAACAATTACTACGGAAGAAATTTTGAAAAGACCACAAAGGCAAAAGAAACCACCAGTTAAATATCCTGAACCAGAAGTTTATGAAGCAATGGTAATTTTTGAAGATTCGTTGTCGTTTAAAGATTTATCTGTACTGCCAGAGGAAGAACAGAATCTTTGGAAGAAAGCAATGGATGAAGAAATGCAGTCCATGGAAAAGAACGAAGTTTGGTGTCTTGAAGAATTACCACATGGGAAACGTGCAATTTCATGCAAATGGGTTCTACGCGAAAAACGAGATGGAAAATATAAGGCTCGACTTGTTGCTCGTGGTTTTATGCAAAGAGAAGGAGTGGATTATGATAAAACATTTTCACCAGTTATCAGTATTCCTGCATTACGTATAGTGTTTACTATTATTCTTCAAGAAAATTTAAAAGTTTATTCACTGGATGTTAAAACTACATTTCTCAATGGTGAATTAAAAGAAATTATTTACATGGATCAACCAGAAGGATATGATTATAATAGTAGCAGGAAGTGCCGGTTAAAGAAAAGCTTATACGGACTTAAGCAGTCACCTCGTCAATGGTATGTAAAATTTTTTAATTTCATTCTCAAATTAAACTTTAAGCCATTAAATAGTGAACAATGCATTTTTATTCGTCAGTCAAAAGGTGAAAGAATTCTAATGGCACTTTATGTGGACGATTTATTAATTGCGGGTACTGATGATAGTGAAATCAAAATTATAATTGGATTATTATCAAAAGAATTTGAAATGTCTAAATTTGGAACAGTTTCTGAATTTTTAGGAATTAAAATTACATTTACACCTGATGGACTGTATCTAGATCAAGAAACATATATTTTGAATTTATTAAACAAATTTAAAATGTTTGATGCTGAAATAGTCTCTACTCCCATGGAAGTAGGAGCAACAGCAGCTGATTTTGAGAAAGGAAGTGCTTTTTGTGGACCCTACCGAGAACTAATATGATCTTTAATTTATTTAGCATATACATCTCGTCCAGATA
>JAJQOW010001946.1:0-20000 GCA_037975125.1 Latrodectus hesperus | reverse complement strand
ACATTATGAAGATGTTTTTTTTATCAAGTATTTGTTATTTCTTTTCGTTAATTGTAAAGATTATCCTTAAAAAAATCCATGGTTGCTTCTGAGTTTTATTTGAATTTTCAACATCATGCTAGTTTCGAAAATGGCTGGTTTCACTCCTGAATTTCACCACATTATAACATCTATTGTAATTCTGCAGTGCTGTTGAATTTACTTTAGTCATTACTTTCTTTATTACTGCGAAGCATTGTGCTAATAATAATCGTAATTACGTTAGTTGTAGTAACTAAAAGTAGCGTTGTTTTAATAAAATAAAGTGCCATCAGCATTGGCAAGACAGCCCTTTGTTGGCCTTGGCCTTCTTCAGAAGTCTCTGCCATTCCACCCCTTTTCTAGAAATCGACCTCCAGTTCTTGATTTTAAGTATGTTGAAGTCTTCTTCCAGGCAGTCCTTCCATTTCTTTTTGGGTCTTTCTCTTGGTTTACTACAGAAAGGGGTGGTGTTGAAGACCTTTATAAAGTAACATAATTACTTTCAGGAATAATAATTTATTTTCTAATCAATGATTCTTGAATTTTAACGTTTGAAATCATGCCATTGCCGACTGTTGAATTCTGCGTAATGATATGAATTGTTTCTTTTCCATATTACAGTATGCCAACTGAAACCGGAAGTGACGGACATGTTCGACAATTGCTTCAATAATGCTCGAAATGAAATAGAAGATTCCTATACAATAAAGGATGACATTGTCACCAACATTCAACTCACCAGTGGATCAGTATCTAACTTGAAGAACTTCAAGAGGGCATTACCACTAAGCTGCACGTGCCTCAGCGACCGCATCAGAATCTTCATCCAGCTTAGCTTCATTGACGTCACTGTCACCTGGCTTATTACTGTTCTCGATGGTAATTTACAAATGATCATTATTCCAATCCAATGAATTATTTAATTGTTTTATTAACTGTGAGATTCTTGTTACCTTTGGTAAGTAACTCTGGCTTAGTTATAATCATACATCATTATTATATTTTTTTGGTGTGATAGTCCGGTGTGATGGTAACTCCTTGCTTAATCTTTGCCAAAGTCGAACAATGGGAATACCATTTCAGCACGCGTGTCTTTGAGAGTAGGTATTTTGGAGTTTCGATGGTAGTATTCCTTGTGACCTTAGAATATCGAATACCGTCCATAATATCTGAAATGTAATCATAGATTTTGGACGGTAACTTCTTGGTTGTAAATTAAAGGGGAGAATTCTAAAATCCCAGCAGCAGGTTGCTTAAGTGGTTGCATGTTTACTACACTGTGTCAAATAGAAACACGAAAGGCTCACTGTAAATAAATAAGAGAATTTTGTTATTTAAAATAAAATATTTCATTCTTGATCCCAATAAGTGTGCAACAGTGGTACATGAGGGTTGCATCGTTTTTGTATGGATAAATATTGGGTATATCAGATGAGGGACACGAGAGTTTAAGGAGATGAGGGTTTGACAGTTTCCAGAATTCTGTGTTGGAAAATATGAACATAGACCATGATTTAGGAAAATGCCCCTGGGAAGCTTTACGCAAAAGTTGCTAAAGTGCCTTACAATGTCCTTTAGCTTATAAATTATCCTCACTATGGTGTTAAATTGTTCTCATTTTGGTGTTAAATTATTCTCACTTTGTTGTTAAAGCATTAAATGATAAATTAAATTTAAGCTTCCAAATTATCCTCGCTCTGGTATTAAATTAACCCGGTGAGAAATAGAGTCGTTTTTATTTTTGAAAGATGGCCACTTGATCCCTGGTGTAGTTTAAGATCAGCGCGTTGAGGGGTCTTCCCGCTAGTGTGCTGTGTGGTCGAAAGTAAGATCTCTGGTGTTATTTTCGTCACTTGATCATTGTTCAAAATGGATAAATGGTCGGTTAGGCTTAATAGCTTCCAGATGCCATTCAAAGTAATTAGAACTTAGTGCAATGAGATTATGTATTTATTCCAACGTTTGTGTTAAACGTGAAAACTGTGCTTAGTATTCTCGATATTCAAAATAAAATAATGGTAATGATTTGGGTGACATTGTACAAAAACTCAATAGGATAGCTTTCATATACGATATTAATGAAAGCAATAAACGCGCATGCTTGTGGACAAGGATTCTAACTACTTTATTTGATGATTGAATAAATTATTTGAATTGAATTATTAAACTGAATTACTTAATTTCAATCAGATTCTATAATGGTTTGGTAGGAAATTTTATAAATATCCCTTTGCATAAGTTTGATTCAAGGCTGTCATAAATCAACGTGTCACACTCGATGAATTGTGAGCAACAGAATATTAAATTCTTGTTACATGGCAAATTCTGTCAAATCGTTTAGATATGATGGTTAATGGTTGAAGAATAGTTGCATTTGGCTCCTTGAAAAACGAAGGCTCTCGGATCGAAAAGTTAAAAGCTTGATTCCAAGACAGTGGAACAAAACAAGGTTAACTACAGAATGCACTTTTTCTTTGAGCATGTAATGCACTTTAAATGTACGAGTGCTTTGTGAGCACAATGCACGTTCATATTCCACAGGATCTAATGTCCATCAATTCATAGAGCGTGGAGTAGAGGGTCATCGTCAATTGAACATAATTCAAAGGTGGCTGCATTAAGCGTTTTTCATTCATTAGAAACAGACTACCGAAAGCATCCTACTTAAAAGACTTCAGAGTCAAAATTAGTTAATACTGTTCAAAATAAATTATTTTTAAAACATAATGTAATATCTTGGTGATGAAACTAAATTTCACTTTAATGGGAACGGAGGCACAGCTATGAAATCTTTGTGTATTTTTCTTTTTAATAAATCGAAAAAATCCCATAAAATTATGCTGATTATGCACTTGTTAGTTCTAATCGCAGCTATTTAACGGACAAAACCAAAAGAAGTTTATTCGGAAATGAATGAATTAACTGAAATTAATTATTTAAATTAAATAATAATTACCTTTATATCGATGAAAGTAAAATATTAAAATCAACAATATTTATCACTCTATTCATAGATTCCAGATCATTATGCATTTCATTAATAAAATAGAAAGAATTACATTTTCAATAAAATATTTATAAAATGTAAGTGAGAAAAGTTTTGTTTTTTTCATTTAAAGCATCTCTGCAAAAGATAGTTTTTTTTAACAATTTTAGAAGACATAAATTAATTCAATCTTCTAAATTCAATTTAGGAACACATATATCCTAATTTTGGATATTTGGTGTCTTTTGAACGAATTGCTATTGCTTTCGAGTTTTTCTCTCTATCTGCTAACATTACATTTCTATTGTTTCTTAGAAATATTTTTCCATTCAGCAAATATTTGAAATTTTATTGAAGAAATAATATTTATCGCATTTTTTCTCCTGCGACATCCAAATTCAGTTCACCGTGATTGATTTCGTTAGAGGTTAGATTCCACTTATATTGTACAGCTAGAAAGGAATATTGCATTTCTTTCTGCTAATTCCCGTTTAAATATTTTTATTTAATATTTAGATTCCACTTATATTGTACAGCTAGAAAGGAATATTGCATTTCTTTCTGCTGATCCTCTTTTAAATATTTAGATTCCACACTTATATTGTACAGCTAGGAATATTGCGTTTCTTTCTGCTGATCCTCGTTTAAATATTTAGATTCCACCTATATTGTATAAATAGGAATATTGCATTTCTTTCTGCTGATCCTCGTTTAAATATTTTTGTTTAATATTTAGATTCCACATATATTGTACAGCTAGAAAGGAATATTACATTTCTTTCTGCTGATCTTCGTTTAAATATTTTTGTCCCAAACACGTTTGTTGGTCCTTTTGTGTGGAAATTATCCGGAGCTGATCTATTTCCTGAGTAAGATTTATATTGTGAATGAAGTTTTAAAAAATTAAATATCCACCAAAATTTACAATGGCATTTGACTAAAGTTATTTGCAACATGTTTCCGGCTGCTTATTTCTGGTGACCGAAAGCAGTGAACACGGCCAACCATTTTATAATTTTGACTTACGGTCACATGACTATACACTCCTTATTTCTCCACACCGCACCTAGAACAGAAGAATATTGCTCGGAGATTTAAATGTGCAAAGCTCTTACCTACAAGATAGTTTTTTGCTCAGTCAGGTATAAGAACCAAGCTATCTTTATGAACCATTTAGTAGCGGTTAGAGTTGTGTGTATGTTTGTAATATTTTCAGCTGCTATTTCTACCAACTGAAAAACTGCTAAATACTACCAATCACGTCGTAATTATGAACCATGATCAAATGGTGAAGTTAATACTCTGAACTGGCACCTTCCTCTCTACGTCTTACCGCACACTAGACATGCATATATAGCGGTGTAGGCAAGCCCGGACTGTACTTTTAGGTTAACAGGTTTGGAATTCTCTTCCATCATCAAGTGCTTCGTAATATTGAATCACGGTCAGGTGACGAGGTCACATCTGAGCTGGCACCCTCCACTCCACATCAACGTCACACCAGCGGAAGGATTTGGACGTCACATATGAACGTGGACACATTCCCAACCCATGGAGCTCCAGCATCCCGGTGAGGGAAGTAACTTTGTCACCCTCCCTCTCACCACCCGTGGCAAAGGATGCTTCATTTTTCTGATATTAACGGGAACAGCGTGGAGCTACTGAGTCACTGGAACTCTACCGCACACTAAACCAAAGGACATTGAAACCACGACATGCCTTACGCACCCTAGTCACATTAATTCAACATGAAAGTTTTTCGATTGAGTCAGATAGAATTCATCACCTTATGGTAACGAGAAGGACATCTTTCTCAAAGAGCCTATGGTGGCCTCTGGATTACGTGTTTTAAAAAATCTATTTATTTCTAGTTACTAAGCTATTTTACCGACTTTACACCGTTTTATGTTTTAGGACTCCTGGGCGGTCTCTTAGGCAATTTAGGCCGCACTGTGACACGCCTTTTGGGTCAAGTGGTCAATTTGGTCTTGAACATTCTCTGCCTGGAGATTAATGTGGTCATCGCCGTGGACCAGCCGTTCCTCCCTGGCAGCACCTGCTTCGTCAGCAGCTTCCACGTTACTCGCATCAGCTCGATCAGGATACTCAACATCGACCTGACGCAGTTGCTTGTCGGTCTCCTGGGAGACCTCCTCACCCCTGTGGTCAACACGGTCGTCACCCAAGTCATCAGCAGCCAAGTGAGGCTGATTCTCGTTCAAGAGATACAGAAGCTGAGCATCACCAGCCAGATGCACAATTGCTTAGGAAAGTAGAAAAGCAGAGCATCTCTGCTTACTGCGGAAATGCTGTATTTACAACAAGAACCTTCTTTACCATACAAATCTGACTGACAGAAATCCTGAATAAACTGTTGCAGTTTTATTCTTCTAGTTTCTCTTTTATTTGAAAATTATTTTCTTAAATTTCATATAACGAAAATTATATTTGTATGCAATAAAACTACTCCGCAAGAAACCAACCTCCTTAAATCAGAATTTAATTTCATAGGAATTGAATTGAAAAATGGGTAAAAAAATATATTTGAGGGTGCCCTTTGGCGAAATTGGCGATTTTTGTTTGGTGCCAATCTTGTTCGCGCGGAACGCTGTGCAAACAGTAATGGAGGCCAAACACAATGAAATTTAAAAAATAATGCAGTAAACACATAAAAAATTGAAAAAAATGTACTCATTTTATTTTGCTGGAATATCTTCACTTTGAGGTACACAGAATTCTCTAATAGCACCTACAGATATTGCTTAAACTTATCTTGAGAAGAAAAACAATCAGAATCTAAGCCAATCAAAACCGTGAATGGATTTCAGAATAACGTTTAGGGTTAACGTAAATAGAACAACATCTCCCAGCTTGGCGATAAAGTTGGCGAGAATTCAAGGGGCACCCTCAAGTATAGTCTAACCGTAAAATGATTTTGTATTTATATTGTATGGAATAACTGTAAACACAAATGACTTCTTAAGAATGCCTCTTCAAAACAAATGTAAATAAGTAAATACAATTTTGAAAGTTTAATAAACCAAACATAAACGTGTTATAATTGAATTATTGAAACTAAATTTCAAAGCTGAAAAATGTGTAAGCAAACATCTGTTCTACTGCCGCTGAGCTGGCAACATAATAAAAAGGGCTCTAGAATTCGTAAATTCGATTCCACCTAAAGTAAGCTGAAAATCCAATTGGCCCTTGAGCGTACAATGTCACCATAGAGTGTCAACCAACCATTTCACTGGTACAGCTATTAGGTCTATGTTCACAGTTTCAGTATTTTTCCTAAAATTGTTTTGTTATATGTTGAGCGTAACACACAACAATAAAAATAGAATGTTTTAATTAGACATTATACTTTTTTAAAAGTTTTAACTAAGATGTAACCACACAAGTAGGTATGCTAAGCACTTAGTCTATCATCTCAATAAATATAATAAACTTGCATACCTTAGTCATACTGCTACGTATTATATATATATATATATATATATATATATATATATATATATATATATATATATATATGCAATTCCGATGGCTCATTTAAGCTAATTAGAAGCTTTGTAATTTTGTAAACATATCACATTTTGCGATATGTAAAAATACAGGGTTTTTATTAGCCGAATGTGTTCACTGTAATTGCGATACTCTAGCTGAATTCCGCCCTAGAAATTCAAGGGCTGACAAAATACTGCTTTTTTGTGTTCATACGACATATTTTGAAGAAGTTAATATAAAATTACTTTTATATATTGTACTGATATTTTGTTTAGAAAAAGTTCATTAAAGAAGGAAATGTAAAATAAACCTTGTATTCTATTTGGAGGCCCTCTCTAATGTGAGATCCAGGGGCAACTGCCCTGTATGCGCTTACCTTAGTCAAGCTCTGGTCCTTAAGTTTCGAACCCACAACATTTCCAGATGCTGGACATCTAAGCGTCTTTCCCCTCTCCCTTTCCTCAAATGAAATATCAAATTCTCCGAGTAGATTTTAATAGTCTTATGCAATTTAGTAATATTTCCCAATATAATTGCATTCGGAATCGAAATAATGCTAGCTGACGTCATATCAATGTTTAATGCATTCTGAAATTAAATTCACCCTTAAAATTGTGTTTCATAATTTATGATATATTCCTAAATTACATCAAAATTTCAAATTCAAAACTTTCTGTGTCACGCACATGACGGAGACGAAATACTTTATTGGGTTGTATGTATTTAGTTCAATTTCAAAAATAGTAGCTTAAGCTCTGGTTCCTTTCCATTTTCTAACTCATTGTTTAGTCTTTAAAATAACATATGCTATTATCATGATATATTTATGTCAGTATTTATATATTCTAGAGATATATTTTAAAAATTAAACTCAAGTTGTGATTTTCCTTTAATATTTCTTTGAAATTTAAACATGAGTTTTTGAGCTGCTTGAGAATATTTGATAGTTTATTTTATTATTTTAAAAAGCATATTTTTAATGTCAGAAATATAAAATTATACTGTAATTTTTTAACAAATAAGAGTTAAACAATTTATAAAGATTTGATTTTTGAAACACTTGGTTGTTCAATTTAGTTTTGTCAAATAAATTTTTTCAGTGTAAATACATCTGTAAATGTAATCTTAATTTTTAAAATATGCTTTAATCGGCAGAATCAGATGCATTTTTAATCACCTTTAGGATTGAAATGAAATCATATCTGCAACTGGATTCTAGTGGTTCCTGTTACAATGTCATCTCACCAAGTTATTAAATAAATTATATTCCCTCCACAGGAATACTTGAAAGGAATATGCATATTAAAATTGAACTGCTTGAATGAAAGAGGAAAGAAATTATTTCTAAAAGATATAAAACTTCCTCAACGGATTAATTGCACATACCTACCAGTAACTTTTACTTTTTATAAAGTAAGTTAAACATATACAATTATTTTTCAGTAGGATGGGAGGAGTTAACCTATGATCTCTTTCGGGGACTTATCCGTTCTATAAAAGTGGCAATTTGTGAAAGATCCGCATCTGATTGTTTGCTTAGCAATCTAGTGATTTTTTACACAGCTGTAAACCACAAGACTAGAAAACCATCAAATACGAAAAAAAGGAACTCGCTAAATTTGGCAATATTTACTTGGTTTCTTTTAGCATACAAGATTTAAAGTTCGAAAAATCTCTTGCAAAATCCCATTCGTTTATTTGCTTTTATTTTTTCGGATTTTATAAATTTGTTTTTAATTTATTCTTCTTTCGTTTTGCCTTTTTGTTATTCTATATGAGATTCCGGATGAGAAATTTTATCTTTTGATAGTAAAAAAATGTTTTTTCCTGGTTGTAGTAAAGAAGATCTGTCATCTCATTAAGCAATTATATTGACTCACAATAGGCATAGTTACACTTTTTAAAGGAATATACAAATTCAAATTGAAATGTATAAATAAAGAAAGAAAATAATTTTTTTATAAAATTCAAGTAGGAAGCACCTGAAAATTTAAAATATTTTTTCAAATTGACTACCACTAATTTTTATGTTTTTAGAAGTAACATGTATAAAAACTAATATGTTATGTGAACAGAAACAGAGGTGGCTAAGACAAGCGTCTCGAGACCGGGCCCGGAACGTCGGCTCCAAATGGGAATTCTAACGCATGCGCACTTGAAGAGAGTAGTTGCAATAATTGTAAATGCGGTGTAAAATGTGACTATTGTTCAGACTTAATATTAGTAACCCTATGTTTTCTTATTCCCCGGTCTAATTTGAAACGAGGTTCGTGTTAGTCGATTTGTTTATATATGTTTGCAAGTTTTAATATTTTTTCGAAATATGAAGGAAAAGCGGAATAGTTTGCTTATATCTTAGCACCATATTTAAAATAGAAATAGATAACAACTTTATTTGTATTTTTATGGTGCTGAAGACAGTTATTTTTTCGCAGATAAGGTGGATGTGATAATATGAAAGTAACAAAGAAGTGTGAATTGCATTATCACGTTTCCTTCTTATTTCTGTATTCCCATGATAAAATTAATTTGACTAAATTGTTTTTTGCTAGAGAGGAAAAGATCATGTGTACGCAATACACACACATCCATTGTTTTTATAATACAAAGAAATTATATTCCCGATGAATTAATTAACTAATAATTTGTTATATTTATAAAAATATAACAATACTAAATCGATACATATTTCTAAAGGAAAACGGAAAGCGTAGCTGTGAAATCCGCCATGTTTAACAATGAGATAAACTTCCTAGCCAGAGAAACTTATCGCTTTCTTTACATCGCCAAGTCACTGAATCATAGCCAAAATCTTCTGGGAGCCGAGGCTCCGGGCTCTGGTTCGAGACGCTTGTGATATAAATCCAACATATGCAGAACTAGTGAAAAGTACACTTCTCAGATTACCCTCTCCCACTCTTAATTCTCAGAATAAATTATCCACACCAACAGAAACATATGTGTCAAAATTTAAAGCAGTCATGCGATCTCTTAATGCTTTTTCAAAATCTTAGCACTGTCATAAATTTCTTTATGCCTCCCCTCAACGCAAACTTGTTCACATGTAGTTTTACCTGTTGATAGTGTGAAATTCCTTTCTCACTTGCTTACACTGATCTATATCCAGTAATTTCTGGGACAGATAAGCATTTTGTAATTAAAATGAATGATAAGAATATAATAATTTCTATCGATTGTTTGAAACCTTCCCATGCAACCTGTCAGAATCCTCAGATTCAACTGAAATGCCAGTTTTATCATCCAACCATAATAAACAAACAGTGTAGCCTGTCTATTGTCTGCTATATTTTCTATTACAGTAGAAGCTTGTTTTTATCAACCTCTGATTTATGAACACTGAAATTTTTACGAACTAAGGGTTTGTCCCTACCCTGACTCCGTAAACACGATGATAATTTATTTTCCATTTATACGAAATAAAATCTTTACAAAATCTCATTTTTGCAAACTTTCGTTTCTGACAGCTAATTTTTTAATGTAATTTAATACATATAACTAACAATATAACTTTATCCACATTCCTAGACCATGCTTCACACATACCATGAAGAAGAAACAAGCATCCTCATTAAAATCCACTTGCAATAAATACAAATAAGAAATCCTACATTAAAAACATATAATCCTCAATCATCAGATTTCATCCAGAAAATGAAGACCCAATTTTAAAAATCACCTTTTACATATCCCCAGATACAAATTCAAATTTCACACAAGAGACAAGAATTACCCCTTCATACTTTAAATCAAAAAGCAATAAAATAGGCGGTAACTTAAATTGGAACCGTCATACCGAAATATCTTGAAAAATTCTATCAAAAATGCAAATCTAACATTACTAACACCAGACTCCCCCATAAAAATTAGAAAAACTTTGAAAATAACCTGGACTTTGCTACACAAAGAGTCCCTATACTAATAATCAGAATAAATAAATGTATTTTCTTCAGATCATTTCCCAGTTAAGTTTGTTCTTAAAATAATTATGTAAGATCCCCACAGCTCTGCAACAAATCCAACTGGGATAAATATCAAAACGAACTGGTAAAACAAAACATTAAGTTTGTAAGTACACAGTTTCTAGATCGTAAATTGACCACTAGATGGCTTTACAAGCCAAGTTTTCATTTGAAAAAATAATCGATATCATATCATTAGCAAAATATTATTTTGCAATGAAGTAAATTAAACAAAGTGCTAAAATATTAATTAAAATAAGGAATAAATCTTCATGTAAATTTTAAAGATAAAATTAATGTGTAATTTATTAAATTATTTTTGTGCATGTAAAATGAAAAAAACAAGAGTTTGGCAACAAGTTAGTTTTGTTGCATTTTCGTTGTCAAGTTAGTTAGTTGCATTCGAATGTAAAATTGTGTGTAATATAATATAGAAAAAATAAAAAACTGTGCTGTCATATTGTATCCTGAGATTCTTGTCTTAAATTTTAATTACAGTGTTCAGAAGAACAGTGTTAAATAATCATTTTGCAGTAATAATGAAGGAATTTGGTTTAAATTGCGTTGGTGCTGTTCATACACATGTATCTGGCGCTAACAACTGGTGACCCGGACATTTCGTTATTAAATCGTGTTCTTTCTGCATTATTTCTGTGGAGTAAATAATATTGTCATAATGACTGATAGTGAAGACAAAAACACATTTGAAGCTAACAAAGTCAGTGTTAAGATTCCACCATTCTGGATAGACAAGCCTGAAATGTGGTTTTATCAAGTAGAAGCACAATTTACTATCAGTGGAATCACAAGCGAGGAAACAAAATTTAACTATTTAGTTGCACAGTTAGAACCTAGATACATGGAAAATATCTGGGACATCATTAAGGACACTAGCACAAATAAATATTCAACTGCAAAGAACAGACTGTTGCAGACATTTAAAGAGAGTGAAAGCCTAAAAATGAAAAAATTACTCACTGGACTGGAGTTAGGAGACATGAAGCCAACCCAGCTTCTAAGAAAAATGCGCGCTTTAGGTGAATCAAATGAAATTTCCGACAAAGTCCTTCGAACATTGTGGCTAGAAAAAAATGCCAGATTGTATTAAGCATGTGTTGATTGTGAGTGATGAAGGTTTAGAAAAATTAGCCACAATGGCGGACAAAATTCTGGAACTGAATCCACGGGTGGAATTAGCTAGTGCAAGTCAAGCAAACCCTCCTGTAGATGAGTTGCAAAAAAAGATTTGTGCTCTTGAACAGCAAATAGCAAGTATGAGTACAAGGATCCCAGATAGCAAACGGTAGTCCTTAGGACGTTCGAAGGACGTCCTTTCCGGACCAAACGGACGTGATTTGGACGTGAAAGAATGTCCGATGGAGGTCCGTCGACGTCCTACGGACATTCTTAGGACATCCCAATGACCGGAAGTAGTACGTACCTAGGACGTCCCACGTACATCCGAGACGGACGTTATTTGGACGTGATTTGGCGTATATTTGGACATTCAGATAGCAGCCATAGTTCTTTATATATTTTTAATATTAATTAAATGAGCGTTATCATTGTTTTTAAACAATATTGCAGTTAACTTTATTTTATTATATTGTTATATTATAAATAAAATAAAGCTTACATACTTTATTTACAAGTAATTTATGTATTTTAGTTTATGACATTTTTCACATTAAGTTCTTTTCAATTATTTGTGTAGTAAATTCATTAGAGAAATTTGCTGGTTTTTTAGTGAATGAATTTCTCGTTTTTCCTTAAGGAGAGGAATTTTTAAATTTCCTTAATTTTTTGCTACATTGTTCTGAATTTAGATTAATACTGTTCTTAAAAATAAATTATTGCAATAAAATTGAAGTATTAACTAAAAATGTCCTTCAAATGAAAAAAAAAAAATTATACTTCTGAATAAAAGAATTCTTACTTTTTTAACGTAGGATGAATTTAAATGCAAGATTTTAAAATAATGTAGCACTTTTTTTGAGCTTCTTTTCATTTTGAAGTGTGACATATACCTAAGCATTAATAACTCCAAAATATACATGAAAAGTAATTTAACTTACAAAATCAAAAGTAATTATTTAAATTTTCTTGAATACAGTTCAAAAGATGTTATACATACATATGTATGTATACCATCTTTTGAACTTTTGTATATACAAAAGTCAAATAAATATCTTGGGTGTAACTATAAATTATTGTAGAAAAATTTCAAAAGATGTTATATATATAATGTTATATAAAGTTCTTTGAAGCATAAAGTCACACATGTTTATAATCTATGTTCTGGATAACTAAGATTTTTTAATGAAATGGTTTTGAGATCACTTGTTTTTTGAGAATAGGAATTATGCATGTTAATGTAAAAGTACTTGATTTCTCTGTTTTCTAAGAACATCTGTTTCATCTAGAAACATATTTTGGTACCTTTGAAATATTAAAAATATTCAGATTTAAAAGTGCCCAGCTACAAGTATAAATTAAATTAAAATGTTGATATAAATGGAATTAAATGAAACATTTTGAATGGAATTAAATGAATGGAATTAATTTTGAATGGAATTAAATGAATGGAATTAAATGAAACATAAATGAAACAAAAAGAGTACAGTTTTTTATTTGTTTATTTTACAATTTATACATAAGTTTTAACTACAAATTTTTTTTTGTTTCTCTGCCCTTTCTTTAGCATGGCGCAGCCAATTTGATATGATCTTTGCCAGTTCCGCTTTTGTTACTTGTGGCACTTGACTTTGGACCGCATCTATTATTAAAAAAGAAAAATTAACATTTTTATAAAATAATTTAACAAGATTTATAAGTATTTCATCAAGTTAAATTTTATTTTAAAGATGTAAATTAATTTAAGGGAAATATTGTCAAAAAAATTCACCATTTGTAAAGCAATAAAGCAAAAAATATATTTTCTTATATTACCATTAGATTCTGATATTATAGTTAAAACAGCATGCTCACCCACAGATATGCATAATAAATCTCAGCAACAAAATGGCAAATAGATTAACATTGGTATTAAGCAGATTATTTATACCATATTTTCAATACGATAGCTAAGGAAGTCATTGAACTTTTTTTTCATTTTTAAGTATGGCTTCTAATATGGTCTCAGATTATGAATTTTATTTCAAATGTTGAATTATATTAATTTTTTAATAAACTAATTAGAAAACTCACCAAATATAACATCATGAAGCAATAAATTTGAAAAAGATTTTTTCTTTTTCATGCCCAGGTAACTATACTCTGTTGCTAACGAGTTTGAAATGAAATGACTCATTAAGCGACGAACAATGTCACCAACACTGGAACCTCCAAAACGATTTGCATAAATTTGCTGAAAAAGGATAATAAAATATTAGTAACATAATATTTGAATACACAAATCTAATTACATATTACTGTAGTTTCCATGAAAAAATTAAAAGAAGAAATACAAAAATAGCTTTTAAACTAACACAGAAAATTTTCATATTTAACACAGAATTATTTATCATAGCAAATTTCTAGAATCATCCGTTGCTTGTGTTACAAATAAATATACAAGATAAGGAACAAAAAGCCTGACAATCCAGACCTGTGCATAAGATAATACAGGTTTTTATAGCAATGAAGTCATTTTAAATGGGTTTTCAATGTTACTGTAAGGTCTGAATAAAGTTGAGTTTAGAAAAAATTAAAATAAATTTAAAGATGAAAATACTATCAAAACTTAAAGATGCATGCGAAATATGGACAGATAAGAGGAAAAAATTCATCATTACATGCACTACCTTTACATTAGCAATATTTGGCTCCATAAGGTTTATATTGCATTTATTATCAATATGTAAAAATAAATAAATAAAAAGACATTTAATAGAAGTTCATTTATGTTGAAACCTAGCATTTTTAAATTAGAAAATTTTATTGCCTTTAGCTGAAAGTTATTGATAATTTCTCCTTTGCATTAATGTAATTAAAATTTATGGTATTCAATATATAAAAAGCACGAGGGTGATAATGGATAATTGGCTTTAAAAGCCCTTTTAATTAAAAAATTCTATAAACTGATATTTTTATTCAATATGTTATTTAAAAACTCATGAAGTTACAGATTTTTTTAAAAGAACCTTTTTTCTCGCAAAACTCAAATTTATACACTAAACTTTATAAAAAATTTTTATAAATTATAAACACAGTTGAAATTAGTATGTTTATTTAAAATTATCTTTTGGCTTTTCAAAACCATCTAAAATAATGCCTACACAAAACACATAAATTAAATTATATAAAATACTTACAAAATTCCTTTTAAAATTTAAATTCTGTAGCTTTTGTTCCAAATCTAATAAAGTATCTATATTCCCTATTGGAAAATGAGGCAGTTCAATAGGTTCAGCTTCAGGATTTGATTGCACTGGAGCAGTGAACTTTTTAACTAATTCGTGCTGAACTTCTTCAATCCTGTCCAATCGTAACTTTATAATTTGCAGTTGCTTCAATATCTCCATTGAATCTAAAATAAAGATGCATAAATAATGTTTATTCTTCACAAGTTAAAAATACTTGTAAAGAATGAAAATTTGTTTTAGAAAAATTTTTTTAGCGAAAATATCATACAAAATAAAATTTGCTATAATGTTAGAAATCTATACATTTCTACTTTAGAAATTAACTTATCAATTATAAGCAGTTGTAGAACGCACATAACAAAGATATAAATCTTCATTCAACTTTATTGTTTTATAACTCAACACTTAAGTGATACTCTCAGATATAAAATTTTAAATTAAAATTGTTTGAAGTCCTAAGTAAATTTTCTTATTGATTGAACGGAAAATAATATATAATTTTCCACTGCTGAGGTCAGATGGCTTAAATTGTGGTGATACTAATTATTAAACATATCAACTACTTTTCTAAACTGTAATTTTACAAGCACTTTAATGTAGTAACTATATTACATGCTAAACTTTAAATTTTCTGAATAGCTTTTAAATTAAGATTATTTCATATATGAAACATTACCTCCGGCAATTTTCTTTGGAGTGACAGCATTAACAGCAGCATCTAACTTTTCCTTTGTTGAATTAATGCAGCTACTCATACTTGGAAAATCTGGATAGCTATTAATACTATCATCGCAAGCATCACTCATCTCTGAGGCATCCTTGTCTGTGGGTGTAAAATAATCAGATTCATATTCTGCTTTCTTGAGTTTCTTTACACCCCGCTTATATGAATCTAAATAGAAGATAAAAAAAATTATATCACTGAATTTTATATTGGAAAATCACTAAAATTATCAAAACATATAAATAATCAAATAATCCAAATTTAGAATTAAAAAAAGTCAAACAAGTTTATAAAAACTAGAATTTTAATATTGTATATTAAACTGCATATAATATACATTATATGTAGTTCAATATACTACATAAATAACTTTTTAAAATTTTAAGATTCACCCAGATTATATAATTTTATACCTGATGATGCAAATATCCTTTTTACAGGATATGATCTCCAATTTTTATTAGGAGGTTCTTGTTGCTTAACTGCTGTTTCAATACGTTTCAGTGAAGCATATTTTGGAAGACAGCAGGTTTTACCATCATTCACTAACCATGTGGATGGTACTAATTGTAAGCCATCATCAAACTCAACAACTGAAAATATTTTATTTGACATTTCTGAAACAAAGAAAAATTTTACAATTTATGTAGGAATTAGGAAATTAAATAGATAAAAGTTAATTTGCTACAAAGTAATTCTGCACTTCCATATTATTCTTTCAACCATTTTAACCAAATGCAACAAATTTTAATATTTTCTTTTATTAAAATATGAGGAAATAAAACAGTGAGCTAAAATCTTCATACGGTTAAAAACTTTATTTTCATTCAAACATAGATATTTTAATTATAAGTTTAAGACTTGTACTTCTCTTAAGAGCATTTTTCAGGAAAAAAATTTTTGAACTGACATATTTTTATTGTTTATTAATATATATTTTGTTAAATAATTCCCAAAGGAGAAAATCATAAGCAAATGTGATGATAACTTGATTAAAGAAGATTCTCCAAACTTAAAAATTAAATTCCAATTTATTATATATCGCTTAATTTTAATAATCACTTTATCGAAATGTATCTTCTGAAATATACAGTAAATTTGATGTATTATTAATATTAATTATTAACAAATATTTATATAATAGTCCTAAGGAAATGATCATTAATAATAGTGCAAACCTACTTTTTACTAAAAATTATTGATCTATTTCATGAATAATGTTTAATAATAATTTTTAATTTAGTAATTACATACAAACAAATCAACAACAGCATCATAAATTTTAAAATTTATTTACCTTAAGAATTTAATTTCCTCTGATATTTTTGCGCAGTGCAACATATTATGAAATTTTATTTAAGTCCTGATAATTTACATTCCAAATGTTTGCTTCCTTCAGACCCAACAGTTTTATTTAATAAAATTGGAGGCATTAAATTGAATAAAATAAAAACCTTGTTTTTTTAATGATAAAAAAATGAAAATAAGAATACGAATAAATCATTGAATAAATACACAATTTTTAATTTTATTATAAGTTTTTAGTTTAAAAAATAAAAATCACAAATTCTTAGAAATATTATAAAAGTAATATTCAAACATTTATTGCTTTTCATGTTACATTTCATCGCAATAATATAATTTTAATAAATTTATTAAATATATATATTTACATATCAACAATAGTATTATAAATTACAATACAATTAAATAGAAATAAACCAATAAATATATGTACAAATATTTTAATTCATCTAATGTAAAAGAGGAAACACAGCAAAACTGTTTTCATATGGCAAAATAACTAATTTCTTAATAACAAAGGATATAGGCCATAACTGAATTGCAGAAAGGTGAGAAACTACATGTATATTTATCAAAGAAGATTTGCATGGAAGTTCAAACAAATCTTTTCTTTTTTTAAAAACACTTCCTATTATAAAATATTCTCCTACACAAGAGCAAATAAAATTTTTAACTAAAATAATGTCCCCATTTGTCAACAAACAACAGCTATCACTCAAGGAATTGGCAATTAAGATGAAATCTTTGAATTTTGCTTTCTTATACTGCACTTCAGAAGTGTTATGTTCAAACACAGGACCATCAGAATGGGGTGATGAAAAACAAGGAAAATTATTAATTGATGCTTTAAGTACAGGATTACCAAAAGTTATCAGTTCTGAATATCTTCTGATTAACTGTTGCAAAGGTTTATCTGGCTTCCTGATTAAACATTTTAGCCTTGCCATGTAATTTTCATATTTAAAAGCACTAAAATTATCGAGACATCCAAAATTCAAAACATCATCACATAAATGTAGCAATCCATGAACATTATACGACACATATTCCTGCCCATATAAGGATGCAAAGGTTTTCACAAAATGCTCTAAAAGTGATTGAGAATATAAAAGTAATTCCTGCTCAAAATGTTCTGAACACAAAATTCGGAGAGAGACATGCAATGAAAGGAAATTTAAATACCATTTATTACACAGTATTTTTGAGAATACAATGGGTCCAGTATACAACAAAATTTGCCTGAATTCCATGGCTTTCCAATGTGCTAAATCACTTAATGATCTTGGTTTTCTGGCAAATTCAGCAGGAACATATCTTACCAAAGTCAAAAGGTTTCCACTTATAGAATTAACATCTTTATAAGGCAATCGATTTGGTAACTCTCCTTTCACCCAAATATTCAGTAATTTGCGCATTACTCCAAGGCAAACAAGATGCATGTAGTCAAGCGGAACATTGGTGACTAGTCCTAAATTAGGAATTTCACATAGAATAGTACGAAGTAAATGGTAATCCTCATCAGATCCAATATGAAATTCTTCATCAGTTCTTCTACATGCATCTTTTTCTGGAAAGCAAACTCTTCTCTTTTTGTAAACTCCTTTGGTTGTACATTTTGTGCAGCTATAATAACCACCATGACTTTTTATACCTAGTATAAAAGCTTTTGCTGGGGCATCACAAATAATGTGTTTAACACGAAAATCTAAAACTTCACCATTTACATGAATTCCATTTTGCGAAAGATGCTTAGCTTCCTCAACAAAATCCCTTAAATATTCATTAGCATCATTTGGTTTTTCCAGACCATGATACATACCTATAATGAAAACGTTATTAGTCGGAATAATGCTACCTAAAATAGGCCAAAATACACTAGAAGAACTTTTGCTAATAGGCAAGCCATCAATGTTTACAGAAAGTGAAAGTTCATCACCAGAAAAACCTTGCGAACATATATTTTTTACTCCTCTTTCAATCCCAAAATGTACATAATTTCCAGGACTTACATGCTTTGTTTCATAAACTAGTGAGGTTTTCAAGATAGTTCGAGGATCTTTGGGGAATCTTTTGAAACAATCATGCTTTTTCAATAATTTCAATAAAGATCCTAATGCATTTTGTGTGATATTATTTTCAACAGACCATTTTCCAAGACTGGTGAGAATGTCTTCATGCAATAAATCATCATCTATAGTATTCTCAGGGGTGTTTGCTTCAGTATCGAAATCTGAACTATAGTT
Source organism: Latrodectus hesperus (assembly GCA_037975125.1). NCBI lineage: Eukaryota > Metazoa > Arthropoda > Arachnida > Araneae > Theridiidae > Latrodectus > Latrodectus hesperus. The sequence continues at coordinate 867 of JAJQOW010001946.1, read as the reverse complement.
TGATTCACATTCGGAACATATACTTAAGGACGAATTTTCATCAGAGGAATCATTAATAGTACAAGAATTTTCCATATTTGTACTAGTTGATGGTTCGATATTTCTCTTTGATTTGAAATCATTTATACCAGATGGTTTACAACCACTATTTCGAAGAATCACTGAAGTGTTTGATAAGGCAGCAGCACGTCTCCGAAATTGACGATCAGACAAGGAACTGATTTTTCGTTTATAAATTAAACTACTCATGATATAAAGAATTAAAAATACCTTATGCCTTACCTTGTAATAAGGATGCAAAGGTTTTAAATATGATGTTACTCAAATGCAAAAACCTAACAACTATATTGCAATAAGCCGATTTATAATAAATGAACGCACGTTTAATAATTCGAATTTTGCACCGTACGCCGAAATATCAATATCAACTAAAGAGCTATTGCCACAAAAAGTTTCTAAAAATTTCATTGAAATTCTAATTAAAAAATTATTTAAAGTTAATTCATAAAAATTTGCCTTTTATATTGTTTAAAATTTGCCTTTTGCCTTTTATACTAATTTCTTCATTTTCCTGCCTCCCACTGATGGTATTTTTCAACTTTAAATATAATCAGAAGAAGTTTTCAGAACATTTGTTTGAAGACAGACCATAAAAGGATGTAAAAGTACCTTCCCAGGAGGTTTATTAACAGATTGTCCAAACCAGGTCCTTAAAAGACGTACTCAGGACGTCCTTACAAGGAAGTCCCAAGCACTTCCTCAAACGACATCCTGAGGACGTCCAAAACACATCCAGGACGTCCGAGGATCAAAAATGGATGTTCCGGACGTCCGAGGGACGTTCTTTGGAAGTTGTTTGCTATCTGG